>LOEQ01005004.1:194418-207419 GCA_001685075.1 Bramus lutescens | reverse complement strand
AGCTAGTTCCAGGACAGGCTCCAAAGCTACAGAGAAACCCTGTCTCCAAAAAGAAAAACAAACAAACAAACAAAAAATTGTGAATGAGTTACATTGATAAACAATTGAAAGTTTAAATTCCTCAATTTTACATGTTTTTGACAGCAAAGATATACTTGAATAATTTGTTTACTTTTAATCAGGCTTGAATAACCAAAGAAGCATTTGGAGGTTTTTGTTTATAAATTAAAATTTAACCGTTGCACTATTACGGGAACAGTTTAGCAATGGCTTCATTCTTGAACAATTCATTCTTGGGCAGGTAGTAAACCATTATCATCTTGCTTTGATATCTGGATTACTTTGACAAGAAGAGCAGGAAAAATGTACTATAATGATTTTTATATGGACAGTGTTTACTTTCAGGGAGAAGAGTAGGACTCTAACCTCAGGTGTGCTGCTCCTGCGTAAGGACTTAAAAGCATTATTAGTCAATACACATTAATGTTAAAGCCTACAACAAAATGATTCTAGCAGCAGGCTACTCCCGTGAGTGGCTTAGCCAGAATTCTTTCCAAATCAATCTTTTTAGGGAATTTTCCGGTCTTAACTGCTTTTGATGAATGGCTTTGGATTGATATAACTGTGTGCATAAATGTATTTTCTGGTAGCATCTTCGAGAAATGAAATGCACACATTGGTTAATGATGCATATGCTCAAATCTTATAGAAAGCAGATGTTCGTATTGCCCATTAAAAGAAGCAAATGTTGATGTCTCACTTTCCTCTGTTAATATTTTTCTCTATGTATTTG
Source organism: Bramus lutescens (assembly GCA_001685075.1). NCBI lineage: Eukaryota > Metazoa > Chordata > Mammalia > Rodentia > Cricetidae > Bramus > Bramus lutescens. The sequence goes on along the minus strand of LOEQ01005004.1, from coordinate 206,626 downwards.
AGTAGCATGTTTGTTGGATGCTGTTTAATCCTAAAGCTCACGAAACACCACAGAACCAGAAAAGGGGATGGGTGTAATATTGTACACCTCTGTCTTCCAGCAGGACTTGAGCTTACAGAAGATGGGGTGACCTGTGCAGACCTGCAGAAGCTTGGACTCCTCAACATTCCACAATGGATCAGCGAGGTCAGAAAACGATACCCTTCTTTCAGAATTTATAAGCAGTTAATGGCTGATAGGGGAAGGGAGAGATACTTTCTTCAGTGAGCTAGTCAGAAATAAATTGTACATGCCCTCTCACATGCTACTGTAAGTCGAACTCATCTGGGACACAAAAACATAAGATACTGGCTTGTGGGGAATCATGGAGTTGGCCTGACCAGCTACCTTGAGAGGTACATGTCATAGAATTTTCTGGTTAGAGTTCATGGCTCCTGAGACACTGTGTGCCTTTCCGTTCTTAAGAAACTGGGGCACTCCCTCAAACAGTGAAAATTCAGGCCACCTTAGTTTCTCCGAATTCCTCAGAAGTCATCGAAGCATATAGAAACTTGGCTGGACTGTTAGTCATAGACATTAGTCTTGTGTACCCTGTGTAGCTTGCTAACGTCACTGCCTCCTGGCGACTCTCACTGTATTTTGTTTCGCATAAGTTTATAAAAATGTCTGATTACTTGCAATAAACTTGGCCCAACCTCAGTCTTGCTGAGAACCCACTGCCACTGACCCTTCCTGATTGACATTCCCTTCTTCAATAGTGGGTTAACTCTGGCTCAATAATTTAGTGCTAGCACTTACATTAGCTAGTTTTCTTTGGTAAGATTTAATCACATAGTCCTTATAAAAATTAAATACAAATTAAACTTACATAGACCCTCAACATTACGCTGTTGGTATTGTATCTCCTATAATTACATTTGTAAATTCAACATAAAAACACTTAACAAACATGTATCTATAATTTTATATTTATCATAGCATAACTTTCCTCTCCTCTCTTCCTTTCTTCCTTCTTTCACCTTATCTTATAAGAAATTTAAGAATTCACTCTTTGCTGTACCTTGTTTAATTAAATAGCCCCATAAGAGAGAATAATTAGCAAATGTGTCTATCACAACACTCTTAAAAATGAGGAAAGCAAATAGAGTGAATTTCATACGAACAAAATATTAATCCCTACAAAGGATTATGTACTTTTGTTCCTTTTGGGGCCTCAGAAACTGTTTCCTATCCACTGGACATTTAAAAATTTTGAGGGTATTTAGATGCATGATGAATTTGCGTGATTGCTTTGTAATTATCAAAAACAGTTTATTTTGAAAAATGGTTCTAGGTAAATTAATCTTTATAGTTTGCATACACATGAAGAGTTGTTTTTGTTTTACTGTATGTTAGGCCACTCACCATTGTTCTCAGTCTTGTGTGTTATAAATGAGACCATGCTAGTTGCACACAGTAAGCAGCAAAATTTAGCATAATTACCCCTTTGCCATTTTTGCCGAGGATTAGAGGACACAGGATGTGCAGAGAGCACAAGCCCCTTATTAATTCCCAGGAAAACACCATGTTCTAGCTGCTTTGCAATCCCCACAATCCATGGGTAAACTGCAATCCTCCCTTAAGATTATGCAGTCCTGACAGTGTCATACCCAATTTAACAGTAGATAGATAAATGTGACTAAATAGCATTCTAAATGTGATTGTACTGCTTTGGGGAATGTGGTAGTAAAGTGGATTATAATTATTATATAATGTTCCAGTTATCTTTATATGCATTGTTTCTGTCAACAGAGCAGCCAAATATTAGCAGTCTCTGAATATTTTTTTAAATAAAGCTAGAAACCCTTTCCTTTCATCAGATTTCACCAAACCTTTTATCCACCATTCACAAAACATACAAAAAGATCTCTTAGTGTGGGGTTAACAATAGGAATAAACTAACTCTGTAAATGGCGTTATTGGAACCTTTAATATATGTTTTGTAATGCATTGAAGTATACCTAACTAGCATGTGTTCTTGTGTTGCATGTTCTTTGGAAATAACAAGGAAGTTCTTTGCTAAACAACAATATTAAAACATTGAAAAGAATCTACACAGTCATTTTGTGATACATATTGGAATTTTCTGTTTTTGGCAATACTAGGATTTGAAAGAAAACTAAATTAAACTGATGTATTTCCCCAACAATGTCCATTGTAAATATAAACCCTCCTTCTTTCTGACCATTAACATCTAGAAAGTGCTGATTCTTGATAATTTCCAACTTTCTCTGAAATGTGCATAAATCCTGTAATGTTTCCAAATGTAAAATTAGACACCCACAATCTAGCAGTTCTGACCTAGTTTCTTTCATTCAATCAATGTTCCCTGTTTCTATTCAATAATAAAAATCTGTTCCTACTTCTGATTCCATCTAACTTCTTTTGAATTCTTGTAAGTCCCAGTATCACCCTGACTCCCTCCACCTCCCCACACACATAATAACATTTTCACTGTTCATTTATTTTTTTGTTGGCCTGAATTTTCAGAAAACCAGTACCTCTCTCTTCCATCCATCCATTGTAGGCACATTAGCTTAGTTCTGGCATGCTCTGGATTTTCATGGTATATATTTTTTTGAACATTGAAAGCAAAACCATTAGAAACCTCCAGATATTAGGCTTAATTAAAATTTTAACATACGTGTACATATGCATGCATATTTTGAAAATATTTCTTTCAATGCTGAAGGGTATCAAAGTCAATGATAAATATTCTCTCGGTAGTTGAAAGAATCTATGTTACAGCTTTGCTTGAGAAAATTAGAATAAATAATGAGGTGCAAATCTGCAGCTTGGGTTTATCCTTTCATCTTTAGAATATTGAGGGGTGGATATTTCTCCCATTCAGGTTTATTTCTGGTTATCATTATTTTTTAAAAGAGCTAATTTTTGTTAATTGAACATATAAGGAGAAAAAACAAGAAAGGCTATATCCAGAGCAGCTGAGCTGTCAATTACCACTTCACCACAGCAAGGAGAGTGCTCTTTGTTTAAATATGAGATACTCAAAACAGGATAAGGATTTCAACGTAAATAGAAGAAGCATCACCATCTGGAAAAAAAAGGTGCTGCAAGATTAGTTTTAACACTGAAACTAACTGAGAGTAGAGACGTCTTTCTCTAACTTATTTCTTTATGATGCTATTTGTTTGTTTTCTGTGGATGTGGCGACATTTATTGATGCCTACTAAGAGCGAAGTGAGAGGACTTCTTTGACAGTTGCTTTTCTGCATCCAGTGTGTGGATCCTGTGAATTGAAGGGTCATCAGTCGTCTTTACCTCCTGGACCACCTCCTTGGCCCCTGGTTTTTCCATTCTTACCAAGTCCTTCTTGGTAAGTTCTTCTATCATCCATGGTTTTTAAGGGTTTGGACCATTATGGCTGGGAAGCTAGTACATTATGTCCACAGCGAGGGAGAAAAGAGCAATGGATATGCTTGATGAATACTGAGCTAAGTCTCTCTCTCTCTCTCTCTCTCTCTCTCTCTCTCTCTCTCTCTCTCTCTNNNNTCTCTCTCTCTCTCTCTCTCTCTCTCTCCCTTTTTCTCTATCTCTCTGTCTCAATCTCTCTGAAGTGTAAGACTCTGGCCCATATAACTGTAATACCTACGGTGTGTCTTCCCACCACAACATACCCAACCTAGGAAATTCCTCACAGTCATGTCTACATTCTAGGTGATTCTAGATCAACTTTTAATAATAAAGAAGTTCTAATTTACAGAATTATTTGAAGATAGTTAACCATCAATCTTTCAGGTGAAAGAATTGTAATTCCTTTAGGAGGGAGGTAAATTAGCATAATTTTAGACTGGGAATTTCCTTAATCCCCCATGGGAAAACTGTGCCTATAGGAGGGAAATACCAAGGAACAACTAAGTAAGGTAAGAATTATCTAGACACCCAAGCATCACAGGTTCAGCACTCAAGGTCAAGGGGTTAAATGACTAAATACGTGACTTAAATTTTCTATTGGCAGAGTCTATAAGAATAAATGTTTGTATGAAGTGAGGACTACTATGAATAAAAAAATTAACAATTTGTAAAAATAACATCACATTGTGAGAAAAGTATTTATATTGGAGTTAATATGAAATTCAATAAATTAGAATGTTAATTCCTGCCATATTCCTATTTAGGACCCTATGATAGGTCATGAGAAAGACAAATGCACCTTGGAGACAGAGCCTGACATATTAAACATCACCAAACCAGCATTGTAGTGCAGCTGCTGTTCCAGACATGGTATTATTATAGGATAGATCGATTTAGATGGCAAGTAGCTATTGACCTGACAAATACTTTTTCTCCATTTTGATAAGATGAAACAGAATGGGAGGATTCTTTTCCCTTACAAGTTCAACAATAAAACATTATCTTTTGTGTCAAGGTTATCTGCCCTCTATATAGGAGTACCACTAGTCTTTAAAACACCACCAGTTTAAAGTAGACCTAAAATTTTCCAAAAGAGAAAAAAGAACCATAAAATAGTCCTGTATATATACAAATTAGAAAAACTAAATGGACTTTGTGATAATTAAAATGTTCTGTCCCTGAGGAGGATATAGACAATTTGGTGAAAGATCGTGTCTGCGTGTTCCCCTCCCCCTGCACTTTCCCACTGCAGGCACAGTCCAGCTCCAGGGTCCCAAGCCGAAAGTATCAAGCACACTTTGAAGTGTGTTTATACCTGCTTCTTCCATTCAGTGCCTGCATTCTGTTCAGACTGCATCTCTTAGCAATCACCCTGCTGGGGGACTTTTGTCATGCTCATTCTTCCTACAGGTTGAATCCATTGAATGCTTCTCCTCTGTATATGTGGTGTATGTGTTTAGAGCTGGCCACGTGGGATTGGATAGCCTATAAAGAGGCTCATCCAGGAGAAACCTGACTGTATGTTGACTGAGGTTTCTGTCCTGCCTGGTTCCCGTAGTCATGAAGTCCCAAATAAATCACACAGAGGTCTCCATTAATTATAAACTGGTTGGCCTAGTATCTCAGGCTTTTTTATTAACTCATAATAGCCCATAATTCTTATCTGTGTTGGTTACATGACTTGGTACCTTTTTCAGTGAGGCAGTCACATCTTGCTTGCTCTGTGTCTGGCTTCCTCTTTGTCTGGGTGATGACTGCAGGCTGAAACTTCTCTCTTCCCAGAATTTTGTTGTCACGCCTCTACCTTTGCCCCACAAATACTTCGTGCCTGGCTACTGGTAAATCAGCATTTTATTAAAAATGAATAGTACAAGTGAAAGGATAAAAAACCATTGTCCCACAATTTAAAGGCATACACCACCACCACTGCCCAGCTATTTTCTTTTTGTTATCAGAGCATTTTGATCATAAAATTCAGAAACTGTTATTTTAGTAAGCCTACAATGATGCCATTATAACTTTAGATAGTTAAAAATTCAAAAGGTCATTATCCATTTTATGCAGTAGGATGCTGGAAATATAAGTGTGATAGTTTAAAATTCTTCCACTTCCTTACAGTAACTAACAGTGTCTATTCAAAGAAAAATATCTTAATTAGCTTTGAATAGTGTGCCATGGTACCAGTATATAAATATATAGTCATATTTATTAAGTTTGTTTATGTTCCAATTGTTACATAATTTGTTTTAATGGATGCTACCTTAATATTTTATTGATTGGTATATTAATTCATATATTTTTAAACATTTGAGCAGTTATAAGATATATTGTTACAGGAAACAATGATAAAATCAAACCAACCAGCCTATTCACCACCTTCTGTACTTCCTCTTTGCATGTGTGAGTACATATAAAGATTCCTCTTTTCATAACTTAAGCATTTTCATTAAAATAGTAACCTCTTCTACAAAGGGTTCATGTTATATGTAGCTCAACCAATGTGACATCAACAGATTGCTAAAGGTAACCAATCAAAAATTTTACCAGCATCCCAGAATAAGTTTCTTTTCACACTAACATTATTATTATTATCACTCTCATCCCTGAAGTTAAACACTGCCATAACTTGACAGAATTAACTTGTGTCAAATGTTGCTTTCATCTATTCTTATTAATCCTTTAGTTAAAACTCCTGTAATCTATGACTGTCTGTACTCTTTCTCTTTATAGCCTTTATTTTATTCTTTAAAACTATATATTTCTTTTTATAACTGCCTATATTCTTTTTCTTCTCTCTCTCAAGCTTACATACATTTTTTTTAAAAAAACACTGTGGCCCATTCAGAGGTTTATTTCTGTCTGAATCTGTCTTTATTGTTTACTTTTAATCCTGGTCAGAAGACCAGGAGAGCTTTAAAATGGTAAGCAGCCTTGGGGCAGCCTTGGATGCTGGTATTGCCTCTCTGGGCCTTTCAATATGCCAGAAGTACCTTTATCACCAGCTCTAGAACTGTCAGGTGAGAACCATCCCTACCACATCAACTCTGGTAAGCAGTTGGCCCATTCTGCCACCAAGTAACTTGCAGCATGGTGCCAACAAACCCCATTCAAACACACAGCCTCCTGAAAAGGCCAGAGCTGTTTGTGGAATTAGCACAAACCAGGAAGTCTTCTTAAAGGAACTGCACAATTTTTGCCTGCTACCGCTGAGTCAGGAAGCCCTCTCTTAAAGGAATTGTGCCTCTGCTTCTTTCTAGCAAACAGATCCCACTCAAGAAAATGATGCTACCATGTAGCTGATTAACTCTTGTGTGTGTGTGTGTGTGTGTGTGTGTGTCTAGAATTCTTTCCCCAGCTCTCTCAGGTTTTATGTGGATGCAACTGGGCCATGCTGGTGTGTCATTCTTTATGGGGAGACTTCTTGCTCTCATTTAATCATACAGAAACTATATTAATTACAACACTGTTTGGCAAATGCTTCTACTGTATTCCTAGCTAGCTCTGACATCTTAAATTAACCCATTTATATCAATCTGTGTATGACCAGGAGGCTGTGACCTACTGGTAAGGTTCCTAAGGTTCTGGTATATCCTTCTCTTTTGGCAGCTCCATGACTTCTCTTTGACTCTGCCTACTTTCTCTATATATCTCTTTTGGATTTCACATCTGGCTTGACTCTACTAAGCCACTGGCCAAAGCAGCTTCTTTAATAACCAATGGTAATAAAGCATATTCATAGCATTCCGATGGGAGTCTCACATCAGCTGCCTTTCAGTCTTTTCAGTTTCTAAAAGCAGTTGAAGATGATGGGTGTAAGTGTGCATTGCAGCTTAGTGACTTGTTTAAATACCATATGCATTCATATAGCCTTTCAAAGTTAGATGCCTGGATTTCCTGAAATAACAGGCTTACATTTCTTTTTCTCTTAATGCAGATTCTCAAGAGCTCATTATCTCATTTATGGCTTTGAACTGATAATAAATAATGTTAACTTATTAAATTAATTGTAATTTTTAAGCTATGGCCATGAAATTAAAAAGAAAGCATTTCTTCTTTGTTAAGATTTATACATTACATATCCTAATGACTCTTCAACAAATAATGACCCAGCTCTCTGTGACAGAAATCCCTTAGAGTGTTCCTGCTACCATGTCAATAAATAACATTCATTCTTCATGCAGCATGGACTTACACTGTGGTATAGATGAGCTTCCTGTGGATAATTTGTAACTGCTGTGAGTCCCTGTCAGAATTCTTTCAAGATGCATTTGGTAAATCTTCCCAGATAATTGCTAAACAGAAAAGCTAATTATGTTTTTGGAAATCATAATGTGAAATACATGCAAATCTAATCACAGTACAGTCACTTGAACAAGAACCTATGCAATGTTTTTTTTTAAGACTGTGATGTTTAATTTCAAAGAGTTAAGCATTCTGATAAAAGAAGGGGGTTGCATATAATTTCAGCCATGTAGACGATCTCCTGTATGATCTCCTTTGAAAGACAGGGAGCTTATGTTTTGGAAGATCTTAAAATTAATTGCTGTACATGATATTTTTCATGCTCGAAAATTGGCAGCAGTCAGGAAGAAGGAGTAATGTGAAGGATATGTTATTTCTTGCTGTTCTGGAACATTCTTCATCCTTCAATAAGAGACAAAAATGTTACAGTTTATGAAGCCAGAGACTGTGGCCTCCCCACCTATCTCATACAATATTCAGCTACCTTGTCCATGAACCAACACTGGGTTTCTCCACAACTGAGCTTTAAACAACACTGAGGGAGGCCAAGACACACAGAACACTCAAGACAAAGGTTTATAAAACTCAAGTGTGTCAGACACTTAAAAATATAAACTGAACGTATGAAGGCCAGCACAAAAGTACTCATAGCATGAACAGGGAAACCAAAATATAAACAGAAAATTACTAATTCCATAATAATAGTCACCAATGACAGAGACTTCGATGAAAATCCAGAGTTCATGAGAATGATTACAAGTATGTTCAAATATGTCTAAGATGGTCCAAATAAATAAGTACACAAATTCATAGGAACATTTTTTCTGAATGAATTACAAGAAAATGTAAACAGCTGAATGAAATAAGGAAGTCAATATGGGATATGAAATCAGAATTCAAAAAGGAGACAGAATACTAAAAGAAAAAATATCTGAAACAATGCTGGAACTGAAATAGTCCAGAAGTCAATGTTTCTGATCCAGGTCCTCTGCACATATGGTGTGGTTGTATAGCTCTGAGTCCTGGTGGGACTCCTAAGAGCAGAAGCAGGACATCTCTGATTCTTTTGTCTGCTTTTGGCATCTTTATTTTCCTACTGGGTTGCCTCTTCAGCATTAATATGAGGGTTTGTGCCTGGTCTTATATTAAGTTGTTTTGGCATGCTTGGTAAGTACTCTTGGGAGGATTGCTCTTTGATTAAAGGAAATGGATGAAGAATGAATTTGGGGAAGAGGGAATGACTGGTTGAAAAGGAAAGAGGAAATACTGCAGGCAGGATATAATATGTGAAAGAAAATTATATATATTTGAACAGCCTTTCCTATATACTGTTTATTTGGATGAAAGATTATTAGGACAAGTAGATGAGGAACCAGATCAGTAAATCAGTGACACATTTCTAAAAGAAAATTCACAAAATCTATAAGTAAAGCACTATGAAATACCTAATTTATGAATGTGCTCTCAGAAGAATGATAAGACATAGAAGATATTTTCACTAAAACCAAAGATAAAATTGTCCCAAATCCAAGGAAATAGATGTCAACCCAGGTACAAGAGCTATTCAGAGTATAAAGCATGTAGGACCAGAAAAGAATTTCCCATGCTATATTTTACTAAAAACATTAAATAATCCTGATAAAAATATGCATTGAAAGCAGCAGGAGAGAAAAGTCACATCACATATTCAAACACATGAGAATCACAATTGACTTTAAAATGGAAACCCTAAAATCCAAAAGAACATGAAAGGAGATGTTTCATAGAATTTAATATCCTTCTTCTAGCCTAGTTACAAGCTAGTTTACATGTAATATTTAATAAAATTGTACATTTTCCCTGTGTTCTCTAAGTTCAGTGACTTATATTTATTTCATTAGCTATGAAAATTTAATGTTATTTTTATGGCATAACCTATCTTAATCATTAGTGAAACTGTAATGACAAAGAAATAATCTCCATTAGTCATTATTACCTCTCAGGTCTGCAGATACTGTATCAGTTATTATTTTATCTAGGAGGATGAGAAATATGGGAAAATTTATTTTCAGATTTTTATGTCATTATTTTTTTGTTCTGTTAAAAAAGATGAACATCACTATATAAATCATCTGTAACACCCCCTCTCTATCTCACACACACCAATAAATTTGGTAACTAAGGAATTCAGAATCAAATATGAAGCCTGCAAAGAAACCTGTATATTAGTATTACTTTTTGCACAACTCTGCTTAAAACCCAAAGTGAGTGTGAAATTATCTGGAATCAGCATGACTCCAATAATGTACTCATGTCTTTGCTGACCAGTTTCACTCAGTTAAAACATTTTAATGTAGGTCCTCATTTGAGATTTCTGAGCCTCTAAACAACTTCAGGTAACACACACACACACACACACACCTAAGCAAACAAAACCATTCCTGATTTTCTGGAAAATAGTGCATTTGAGTCTGATCATATTCCTGGAGGGAGAACTTAATGTTTTCAACATATTTTAAAAGTGACACTTTTTACAGCCTAAGAGATAAATACTGATTTTAAATGACCAATTCCTCTCAATTTTTAAGGACATTGGTGAGAAACAACCATATGCCCTTTTTCAAGTATTGTCATAAATGATGGTTCCCATATTTCTCTCCGTGCCAAGAGGAGATAGTCATATTTCTCAGTAGGTGTGCTGTATTTTTGAAGGGTCTTTAGGTAAATGAAGGAATTCTTTGATGTTGGTTCTTTTAATATCACACTAATTCTGCGTTAACATATTCCCTTTTTAAGGAGGAAAAATCACAGTGATGGAATATATATGTGTGAGCATGTGTGTGTGTGATAGGTATTTTTCTATAAAATGTGTTTACATGATCTGTGTATGGACATGTCAGGAGTGGACCCAGACTAATAATTACTTTAAATGGAACCTAGTTTGCCTCAAGAAAGTTAAGCATCTCTTTTCTCATTGTATTTTTCCCCATTGTATTCTGAAGCAGTAAAGCTCCTTTACTCATTTCTATCTTTAGTCCTCTCTGAACTCACTGGATGTTAATAAACAATGTGTTATGTGGTACTGCGATATATCCCTTCTACAAATAAAATTGACAGATAAATGTTTGAAATAAATACATATTTACTTATTTCATTTGTTGTGGTATGAGACATGAAACCTAAACCTTATGCTTACTAAGCAAGTGCTCTGCCACTATAACCACCAAATTTGGGGTGATATGGGTTACTATACATTGTTTATTCTACTTTCAAAGCATTTACTAGACCTTTTAAAAGTAACAGTGGGAAAGTAGATGAAAATCAATTGTTTTTAAATATAAAAATGAATGCCCTTGAAATATTTATTTTCTGTTCATCCAGACTCTTATTATGTGTTAATAATTTCCTTTCTATATACAAATGCAGAAAGGAAACTACAATCTTCTAACTCTGTATTCAGGAGATAACATGCCTGTTTATGAAAATTTATGATTGGAGATATCAAATAATGTGTGGTTATGTTATTATGATATATATAACTTTCAAACATACCACACCATGATGTAACTTATATCCAAGTCTAGAATATATCTAGTTCTAACAAGTCTAGAACATTTTGCCTCACTGATAGCTGCTTCTTTTCTTCATGTGACAGACATCTTGTCAACTTTCTAAAAATATTACTATTCCAAATTATGGAAACATGTCTGTTTTATATAATACACCTAATGGTCATGCTCCACTCCTGCTGAAGAGAGTTACTTTTTGTAAATATTTAGCTTTAGGACAATGAGTAGAAAAATTCTTCCCCCTGTATGATGTTAGTAGTTTACCTTTCCTTAAAGTTCTGAAGATCTTCGGACTAGGTACATATTATTCCTGGCATTTATTAGACCTGTATAAAGAAAAGCAAGTGTTCAAAATCATTGCTAAGTTAAGTTTATTGAATGTAAGACTATAGCTAACAAGAAATAATGTACTACAGTCAATGAGTGTACAAAAGAAAATGCCTATATCATTTATATGCTAGGATCTGTCATAAATTTATACATGCTAGCTCATTTGCCCACAGCAATATTCTTATGAGTAGATGCTATTATAAACTCATTTATAGATAAGAAATATAAAGTATGATGTTAAATACTGAGAGACATGTGGATAAGCCTGGACTTTGGTGCACATCTCTATACTATGCAGACTCCATGAAGTGCATGCTTTAGAAGTCACAATTCTGTCTACAAAGAAAGATGACAAATCTCTGTGTCTTGTATTCTCAGCAGTGAGCAGTACTTTCAAAAGGTGCAGTGAAACAAAAGTGAACAATTTTATGAGGTAAGTATGAAATAATTTATAAAATCAAAATTTAGTTTCAATAACAACAAAATGTAACACTCCTCTTTCAGCTTGTGTTTCATTCACATGTACTCCTGTTTTATTTTTTTCTCTATTCACAATAACCAGGGTATAGAATCAACCTAAGTATCAAGTTGTTGATAGATGCATAAAGGAAGCATAAGATAGACAGAGGATAGATAGATAGATAGATAGATAGATAGATAGATAGATAGATAGA
>LOEQ01005004.1:170100-194382 GCA_001685075.1 Bramus lutescens | reverse complement strand
GATAGATAGATAGATAGATAGATAGATAGATAGATAGATAGATAGATAGATAGATAGAGAAATAGACAGAGTGAGGCGAATGATAGATGACAGATAATTTCAACAATATAACACAGAATTCTGTCATATCATACTATATGGCTCTAACTGGAGGGGATTGATTGAAATATCAAATCCAGAACAGCAAACACTGAATGATATCAACCACAAGAAGATCTAAAAATGTTGATTGACTAGAAGCTTATGTCTTTATTGCTGTGAAGAAACACCATGACCATGGCATCTTTTAAAAAGGAAACCATTTAATTGGGACTGGCTTACAGTATCAGAGGTTTAGTCCATTATCCTCATGACTGGAAGAACAGTGGCATGCAATCAGACATGTTGCTGGAGAAGCAGATGAGAGTTCTACATCCTGATTTAGAGGCAGTGGGAAATGAACTGAGACATACTTCCTCCAACAATGCCAAATCTACTCCATCAAGGCCATACCTCAAAGGAGTGTACTTTCTGTATACTTCATGGAGTCTGCATAGCATAGAGATGTACTTTCTATGAACTTTTGGGGGCCAACTACACTCAAACTATATTCCACTCACTGACCTGCAAAGTCTAATAACTATATCATAATATAAAATGCATTTAGTCCAATTGCAAAAGTTCACATAAAAAAGTACAAATCTCTTCTGAGATTCATTGTAATCTCTCAGTTGTAATACCCTATAAAAAATAAATCGACAAGCAGATCACATATTTCCAACATAAAGTGGCCCAGAATATATATTACTGTTTCTAAATGGAGGGAAGTGAACCTAGTAAGGGAATACTGGACCAAAGCAAGATTGAAAACCAGCTGGGCAAACTCCAAACTCTGCATCTCTATGTCTGATGTGACAACGCTCTTCAGAGATTACCAGGTCTTTTCATCTCTTTTAACTGCGGCACCCTTCTTTTGCTTTTTGGACTGGTTCCATCCCTTATTAGCAGCCTTGCTCAGCAGGTATCCCATGGCTGGGACATCACCAACATTTTGGAGTGTCCAAAACAATCAAGGTTTCACCTTTCTGGACCTCCATTCCGTGACATGTTTGACACAGGTCTGGCCTCAAATGCTTTCTTTAGTCATGGAGGAAGATTCCACAACCCCTTCCTTCTATCCTTGACTCTAAACCCAGAATCATGTGGACAATGCTGGCAAGTTCTGCTCGCTGTCTTCTGGGGCTAGAACACCCCTCCCCCATTCAATTACATCTTCACTAGCTTTCTGTTTCTGATGGTTTTCTTCAGTACCTAAGCTTGGGTGTCTTGAAACCTGATCTGTAGACCAGGCGGGTCTCAAACTCAGAGAACAACCTGGGTCTGCCTCTGAAGTGCTGGGATAAAAAGTGTGAATCACCACACCCAGCTCTAAGTTTTTCTTTAATTCATTTTCACAAGTTGGAAGCTTAGCTAGGTGAGGTCTTACCCTGAAATCACCACTCTTTATATTCCATTTTATCTGTTTATCACCCTGAACAGAGGATTTAGCTAAATTCTACTACCTGGTACTCATATTTTCCTCACATTATGTATATTTTGTAATTTTCCTTCTTCAGCTTGTTCCTCTTTTATTATATATTTTTATGAGTGGCCACTAATAACCACTAATTCCCCCAGATCCACCTCCCCTGGATTTCCTCTTTAGAAAAGAGGAGTCCTCCGAGAGATGTCAGCCAAACAGGGCAACATAAAATACAGTCAAACAAAGCAAAAAGCCCTTATATCAAGGTTGGACAAGTCAACATTCCTTGGCTTCTATAATCATCCCACCCTTTCTTAAAATCATGAAATATTCTTCAATGATTATTTTTATATGTGTGTGTTATTAAACGTATCGAGTCCATTTAGTGTTGCATGCATGTACATGATTTTAGATCTGGCCACTGGTATTAAATAATCTATCAGGGTGCTTGACCCTGGAGGAAATGTATTCTCTCTCCTTCTGAAGCCATATGTGCCTGAATATCTTCCTCTGGTTGTAAACAGAGACTGCACTTTCATTTCTATGCTGCCCACACTTGAATAATCACAAGAAAGTATATTAATTATAATACTGCTTGGTCAATGGCTCAGGCATATTTCTAGGTAGCTCTCATATCTTAAATTAACCCATTTCTATTATTTTATATTTTACCACGAGGCTCGTGGTTTCTTACCTCTTGCTTCTTGGGCAGCTAAATGATGTCTTCCTGGCTCTGCCTTCTTTCTCTCTGCATTCAGTTTAGTTTCCTGCCTGGCTATATTCTTCCCTGCCATAGGCCAAAGCAGCTACTTTATTAACCAATGGTAATAAAGCATATCATCATACAGAATCCCACATCATCCAGTGGCAGGGATTTGTGAAAATCTCCCCATCACATAAGTATGTACATTATGCAAGTCTTGTTTGTTTAAATACATTTTGGAGATTTCATGGATGCAGTTTCCTTGTCAGGCATTCTGGTCCTCTGGCTCTTACAATCCACTCCCCATCTTCCATGATTCTTCCTTGAGGCTTAGTTACAGTAGTTGTATTGTAGATATCTCAGTTGAGGTCAGAAACCCCATGACATTTATTCTTTCTTTTAGTTTGATAACATTTGTTACAACTGCTAGACACTACATTAAAGGTTCATCTTTCTTTTCACACCCAAATAAACAGATATCCACTATTTCACTTTAAATCTTTTTTTTGTCAATATTCAAACTGAAATTCTACTGGCTTCCAGATGGACCTCCTTGAATATTCTGAGAGTATTTATACTTCAGCAAGTCGGTCTTCTATCAGGCCCAACTTCTCTTCTACATTATTTTGTTTGAGTGAAAAGCCAATATGTGTTTTGGAACAGCAAACATATGCACAAAGCTGTTTTTATTATTTGCACATTTTGCCATTTTATTTAGGGAACAGAACCTTCCTAAAATTTGAAGTGATGGTTCATGCATATCTCTAAAGGCTCAGCATTCAGTTTGCAAATTTTAATGACATTTGTGCTCAAACAGTTTTGGAGTACTTTGTCATAACATGCTAACTGCTTTCAAATTCAGCATAATGAAGCACAAGGCATTCCCTTGTGGAAATAGTTTTGGAACGAATCTACAATATAATGAAAAAAACTTCCCAAAAGATTATAGTGAGGCTTATTGTACAAAAGCAAACAGCACCCCTTTGGATGTTTGGGGATCTTAAGAGTTGTATGTTAAAACAAAAAAATAGTGATGATTTATTTTCCTTGGAACATCCCATTGCAATTAAAAGTAAGAGTAGGAAGTAAAACTAATTTATTGTGGACACAATGTATAGTAAACCTAGGTGATCATTGCCCCATCCCCTTAATTTTTGTCCTTATTTAAGAACCACTTATAATAAAGTTATTTATATGAAAAATAGCCTAAATTCATTTGTACTCATCAGACATAATTTTAGACAGGTTCTACCAATACCTACATGCTTTTTACTCTACATTTTTACCCATATTTTATTCTGTGTATAGGAATATAATTTATACATTGAAACACTAAAATAGAATCATTTATTGTAGTTCTTTTCTTCCTATTGAAAATAAATTCTTCTCAGCAAAGCAGTAGTGGTGACATCCAGATCAGTAAAGCATTCAGCTCTACCTTGTAATCCCATTTAATTATAATATATTTGGTATTGTTTTGGACAGAAAAAAATGGGGGAAAACTTTTAGTCTACACAATTTATCTCTTCAGAGCAATGTTTGGAGTGTTTATTTTTATTTCTTATTTTTATCAACTCTTTCAGAATTTGAGAAATTAGTTCTTTGAGAATGTGTTTTGGCTATGTCCATCTGCCCACAACTCTTGCAAGACCTACCTCTTTTTTTCCTTATCCACCTAATTTTTTGTTTCCTTTCTACCCATTAAGAGCAATTTGCACTGCCCACATATTCAAGTATGTGTGAGCTTCCATTGGAGAAGGATAAACTCTTCTAAAAAATTTATTCATTCTCTCCTAGAAGTTAACAGTTTACAAACAACAATGCCTTGATGGGTGGGATTTTATGTCCAATTCTCTATATATCCTGAGATTTGGCCTGGTTTGGGCTTGCACAGGTTTTGTGTGTGATGTCACAATGACTGTGAGTTCATATGTGTAGCTGACCTGCTCTAAATGAAGGACATTGTTACCTCACAGCCTTTAAGATACAGTTTGATTTTTATTCGTGTGAGTGTGAATGTGTGGTGTGTGTGTGTGTGTGCGTGTCTGTATGTATGTGTGTGTCTGTTATGTACAGATGAGTGCAGTGGCTCAAGATGCCAGAAGAGGGTGTCAAATTCTCCTGGAGCTGGAGCTACAGGCTGTTGTAAGCTGCCTGATGTCAGTGTCAGTTCTGTGAACTGAACTCATATCCTGTTGAATGAAGAAACAGTGCTCTTGAGTGCTGAACCATCTCTGCAGATGAACGAATAGTGCTCTGTAGTGCTTAACAATCTCCACAGGTTTTTTAATATTGCTTTTTTTCTGAATGAAACCTCACCCAGTTTCTGAGAACCGGTTTCCTCTCTTTTTACTATATCTTTATCATTTAAAACAATTTTTAAGTTTAAATATTTTGTTTATATTCTTCTCCTCCCCCACATCCTCCCAGATCCTCTCCCCATTTCTACTTACCCAACTTCAAGTTTTTTCACAAAAAACAAATAAAAAGCCTATGAAACATAATACAAAAATAAATAAAAACAAACAAATTGTAATCAAATAAAACACAAATAACTGTGGAGTCGATTATATGATGCTCAAATAATTCTGAATATGAGGCTTCCCTTGGAGTTGATATATCAAGTGTTACTCCATTACAGAAAAATGATTTTCTTTCCCTCTCCTACCATGTATAATAAAGCTAACATTTATCCTACTGACTAAGTTTTCATTTATTCACTCATTCATTCACATTAAAAATAATACAATAGAATATAAGATTCCAAAAATTATTACATCAAAATTGAACAGGTCATACAAAGAGAAAGACAACAGTCCAAGAAAAGGCACAAGAATCTGAGACCTGCTCATTCATACACTCAGAAATACCATAAAAACCCTATCCTGGAAGACATAATACTTCATATACCTGTGTAGGCTCTGTACATGATTCTTCAGTCTCTGTGAGTTCATATAAACTTTGTGAGTGTTTATTAAGAGGGTATTTTTGGTGTCCTTCATTCCCTCTGGCTCTTAAAAGTCTTTCTACCTTCACTTCCATGAGGTCTTAGGGGAAGGATTTAATGGAGGCATCCCATTTAGGGTTGAATGTTCCAAGGTCTCTTAATCTCTTAATCAACCTAATGTCTTGCTGTTGGTTGCTATATGTGTATCTACTACAAGTGGAAGCTTCCCTGATGATGGCTGAACAAGGTACTAATCTATGAGTATTGCAGAATCAACATTAGGCATAATTTTATCACTTTTTTATTGAAGTATTATTTGATTTTACCCTAGGTTTCTAGTCTAGGAAGCCTCAGATAATTGGTCACACAAGCAGTATCAGGTATGGGCTCTATCTCCTGGAGTGGGCCTTAAGTCAAACCAGTTGCTGGTTGATTACTTCTACAAGCTTTATGACACCCTTGACCTAGCACATCTTACAGGTTATACACCATTGTAGATAAGGGGTTTGTGGTTGGCTTGGTGTTTAGATTTCCCTTTTGAGAGCCTGAGGAGTACCTTCCTGTACAATAGGTATTGGAATGTAGAGGTGAAGGCTCTATGTGGACACCACTCAGGATACCTCAATCAGGATGGTTTTTTAATCTAAGATATCTCCATATTTAAGGAGTTTTATAGGTGGTTGTCTCAAGTAATGGGTCCTTGCTATCAGTGTGTAGAGAGCAGTCCATATGTGCCAAAAGCCAGGGCTATTTGTGTAAAAGGAGGAGCAGGCTGCTTGTCATCCCAGCCACCCTGCTTGCTTACACCCAAAATAACCACACAGAAATTGTATTCATTAAAACACTGCCTGGCCCATTATCTCTAGCCACTTATTGGCTAATTCTCACATATTAGTTTAACCCATCTCCATTAATATATNATATATATATAGCCACTTGACTGTGGCTTACTGGCGTGAGTCTAACCAGCATCCGTCTCCGGCAGGAGATCCATGATGTCTCCCACTCTGCTCTTCTTCCCAGCATTCTGTTCTGCCTTCTCTGTCTACCTAAGCTCTGCCCTATCAAAGGGCCAAGGCAGTTTCTTTACTCAACCAATGAAAGCAATACATAAACAGAAGGACCTCCTACACCATATTTGAGAATCCTCTGGGGTCCCTTTGGCCTAACAATTCAATTAGAGGGAACCCAACCTCAGTACTGAAGGCTTTGCTTGGTGACAAGAGACTGTTATTTGGTATTCTCTCTTCCCCCTTATTTGGCAATATCATTTAAGTTCTCTTCATGTCTATACATGTCTATAGGAAGTTTCTATCACTTTGGTTTCCCATGAGACCCCTTAAGTGTTCTGTAACTTTGGCTGTCTCTTTTCATGTTCCCTCCCACAACTTACTCTCTTTGCACCCTTGCAACTTGATCCTCAGATTTCATCTTCCAATACATACCTACCTATTCCACTTCCCTTTTCTAACAAGAGCTATCTTTTCCTTCTAGTCCTTTACTATATACACTCCCTTTGTATTTCCATAGATTGCAGTTTGTCTATCAATGACATAGCAGCAAATATCCATATAAATGCAAATACATACCATATTGGTCTTTCTGAGTCTGGGATGACTCACTCAGGATGATGTTTTTTTTCTACATCTAGCTTTTTGCCTACAAATGTCATGATGTCAATGTCTTAAAATAATTGAGTAATACCCCATTTTGCAAATTTACAAGTTTCTTGTTCCACTATTCTGTTGAGGTACACTTAGGTTATTTTCAACTTCTGACTATTTTGGTCAGAGAAGCAATGAACATAGTCAAGCAAGTGCTTCTGTGGCATAATGAAGTGTCATTTGGGTATATGCCCAAGAATGGAATAACTGAATGTTGAGGTAGATCAATTCTCATCTTTCAAAGAATGGCCGCAATGACTTCCACAGTGGCTGCACATGTTTGCGCCCCGCCATCAATGTATGAGCATTCATCTCACTTCACTTCTTCACCAGCATGAGCTGTCACTTGTTTTGTTGATCTTAGCATTCTGACAGGTGTAAGATAAAATCTCAAATAGTTTCCATTTGAATTGACCTTATGGCTAAGGATGTAGAATATCTCTGTTACTCTGTCCTTTGATCTTCTTGCATTGAAAATTTTCTGTTTAGAACTTTGCCCCATTTTAACTGGGTTATTTGTTTTCTTGATATCTAGTGTCTTGAGCTATATATTTTGCATGGTAGTCCTCTTTGGAATATGTGTTAGTAAAAATCCTTACTCTGTTGATTGCCACTTTGTTCCAATGACAGTGTCCTTTGCTTCACAAAAGCTTTTCAGCTTTATGATGTCCCAGGTATTGATTGTTGAATTTAATAACTGTGCTAATGGTGCTTTATTCAGAAAATCTTTTCTGTGCCAATGAGTTCTAGGCTATTCCCTTCCCTGTTTTCTTTTCTCTATAATTTAGTGTATCTGGTTTTATTTGAGGTCATTTGTCCATTTGGAGTTGAGTTTTATGCATATTGATAAGTATTGATATATTTGAATCGGTATAAAGAAATTTAATTTAACCAGCACCATTTGTTGAAGATACTGTATTTTTTCCTTGCCCTGGAACAATGGTCTTGTACCCTGTAAATATTTGTCACATGTATTGGTTTAATAAAACACTCATTGGCCTGTAGCCAGGCAGGAAGTATAGGCAGGGTAACCAGGCAGGAAGTATAGGCGGAGCAACCAGAATAGGAGAATTCTGGGAAGAGAAGAGGCTCAGCCTTCAGTTGTCACCCAGACACAGAGGAAGCAAAATGAGGATGCTTCACTGATAAATGTTACAAAGCCTTGTGGCTAACACAGACAAAAATTATGTGTTAATGTAAGATATAAGAGTTAATAAGAAGCCTGACCTAATGGGCCAACCAGTTTATAATTAATGTAAGCCTCTGTGTGTTGCTTTGGTACTGAAATGCTGTTGGACTGGTCAGGACAGAAACTTCTGTCAACAATTCCTGTGTGTATTTATGGTCTCTTTATCAAAAATCAGGTGTCTATATGAGTCTGGATTTATGTCTAGTCTTCAGCTCAGTTGTTAATCAATATGTCTGTTTTTGTCCCAATACCATGCTGTTTTTATTAATAAATCTGTGTAGTACAGTTTGAAATTAAAGAAGGGAAAATCTTCTTTTATTGCTTCTGGATACCAATTTCTTTTGTACAGTCAGTGTCTCAAATTGGCAGACATATAGGAGATTTCATGACTACATATCTCATACCTTTATCTATGAACTTAAGAAGGAACATTTAGGAGAACAGATTAGTGGGAAAAGTTTGAGGAATAAATACAAAAGTCTTCTTTTATTTTATTTTTTATCTTTTTTTCTTTTGAACCACTGAAAATATGTTTAATGTTTAAAAGGCAAACTCAGCTGTAACACTGATCTACAATCCCCAAGACACGTACCCATATTTGTTAAACATCACTTTTTCCAAACACTTGTCTATAGAATTATTATTAATGTTTTATTCTTAACTCAATTTTCCTTAGGTTTAAAATTTATTACATAACACCATACCATAAATGTTTTAAATACATGTTTTTAAAGTCATTGTGTAAGGTGTACAAATATTCAAGGTGTCAAACAAATCTGCTTATCCAAACATATTTATGTGTTAATTTTCTGTAGTAAAATTATTTGCAGTTATTTGGTAGGTCCTTGACCTGTACAGACTACCATTGTTACCCATAGCATCGCTATTTTTCTGCATAACACAGAAGAACCTTGTATTCAAAATGTAATTCAATCGTCATTGATGGATGTTTCTCTATCCCTGTCTTCCACTCTTCCCTCCACCACTTACATCAACCTCTGTGATATCAAATTTTTCTATTAGATTTATTTATTTATCTGGCATTCTGACCACCATTTTCCTCCCACATTCTACTTGCATCTTCCATTCGCTTTCCTCCAATCTTCCAGTCCCATGTTTCTGTTCAGAAAATGGCAGGTCTCTCATGGATATCAACTAACATGGCACGTCAAGTTGAGCTAAACTGTGTACCTCCTATTGATGCACCAGACTTTGTTGGGGGCCCTTACCCATTGGGAGGAGTGGACAGCAGTGGGATGGGAGGTAAGCAAGGGGGATGGGAGGAAGGGTGGGGTGACAATTGTTGATGGAATGTATAATGAATTAAAAAATAAAATAAAATGTAAAAAAAAAGATTAAACAAGGCAGCCCCAAAGAGTCAGAAACAGATGGAGAAACATCCCCCTGTTAGGAGCACTGTAGGAATACCAAGTTGTACAATTACCAAATATATGTAGAGTGCCTAGGTCAGCGCCATGCTGGCTCCCTGAATGTCAGTTCAATCTCTATGAGCTTCTATGGGCCCAGGTTAGTTGATTCTGCGGATTTTATTGCGATGTCCTTGACCCCTCTGGCTCTTACAATCCTTTTCCTTCTTTTTATCAGAAATGTTTGGCTGTGGGGCTCTGCATCTATTTCTGTCTGTTACAGGATCAAACCTTTCTGATGACAACTGGGGCAGGTACCAATCTATGAGAACAGCAGAATGTCATCAGTCATCATTATATTGACAGTTTTTTTCTAGTCATGTTTGATTCTATCCTAGGTCTCTAGGTTCCCCAGCCAATGGGTCTTGGCACTTAAGGGAGTTTCAGGGGTAGGCTCCCTCTCATGGCATGGATTTCAGGATGGATTTCATTCATTGGTTGGCCACTCCCACAGGTGTGGGAGTCATCCTTACCCCGTAACATATCCCACAGGTAGGACAGACTGTAGGTCGAAGGTTATGTGAGTGGGTTAATGTTCCGATCCCTCCACAGGAAGTCTTGCCTAGTCACAGGAGATGGCGAGTTTACGCTACATAAGTGTTAATGCTAGGAATCTTAGCTGGGGTCATGCGGGTAGACTGTTGGGAGTTTCCCTTCCACCGGATTTCTACCTCACCCCAAATGCTCCCTCTTACTAGTCATCTCTTTCAGCTCTCCCCTCCATCCCTTTAATCGTATCCCTCATATTCCCTTTCATCCCTGCTCCCAGTCCACCCATGAAGAAGAGACTGAAGCAATACCCCTGCGCGCCTTCCTTGCTACCAAGTCTCTCTGGTGTCTGTGATTTGTAGCATTGTAATCCTTCACTTTACAGCTAATATTCATTTCTGAGTGAGTACATGCCATGTTTGTTTTTTGGGTCTGCGTTACCTCACTCTGGATAATTTTCTCCATTTCCATTAAATTATCTTTAAATTTCATGATATATTGCTTTTAACAGCTAAGTAATACTCGATTGTGTAAATGTAGCAGATTTTCTTTATCCTTTTTTGTTTGTTTGCTTTTGTTTTGGTTGAAAAAAATCTAGGTTGTTTTGCTGTTCTGGCTGTTACAAATAAAGCTTCTATGAACATAACTGAGAAAGTGTCCTTGAGGTATGATTGAGTATCCTTCGCACAAATACCTAAGAGCAGTATAGCTGATAGTGTAGGCAATTTTCAATTTTCTGAGAAACCACCATATTTATTTCCAATATGTATATTATAGCAGAGGGAAACATGTACATTATAGCATAGGGAAGTCATGGACCTGATGAAACAAGCTAAGTTTGTTGTCACAAATGTAAGTCTGAGGGCTCAATAGATCGTTCACCAGTTCAGAGTACTTGTACTTTTAGAGGATTGAGGCTCATTCCTAGAATCTATGTTGGGTAGCTCACAACTCCTTGTAATTCTAGCTTTAGAAACTGCATGCACTCTTCTGGTCTCTGGAGGGATTTGCATGCACTTGGTGTGTATACATACACTCAGCCACACTCATAGTTATACTAAAATAATAAATGGGTATTTTAAAACGTAAGTCTGAAAAATATAATATATATTATTTTGAAAGTAAAATTAACTTATTCTTTTCTAGAATAGTTTTCTGGAAAATGGTCCATATAAATAGAGTTAAAATAGCCTCCCTTTTTACATGTTACTTTTTAATTTTCTCTTTTTATATTTGAAGGGTGTGAAAAGAAAGACAATAAAATACATTTCTTTATCTTTCTTTTGCTTTTTTCTTTTCTTATTTTGAGTTTTCAATAGTAGAGCTTACTGGAGTATAGAAAAATCCAACCCTTTATTAAAGACGATTTCTCATTTCCAGAGCTCAAAGAAGAATTAAAGTTGGAAAGAGAAAAAGAAAAATGAGTTGCCTGCCCTTTACACAGATGGTTGAGCCTGCCACATTGCATGAGTAATTGTTCAATGTGCCATGGAAGCTTTACATGAGTAACTTTCTATATATACTCACTAAATGGTCTTATATGAATTAACATAATAAAAACTTAAACCTTAAAAACAACTGATATATATATATACATGTATATATATATATATTTCTTTATATGTAAATAATCATGAAGTTTCTTCCATCTGTTTTTGAAATGTGAATAAAATATTTCAGTCAGAATGTCAATGGCTTTCTGGAAAACCTATAGTATTCACACCATTAAGAACAAGACACATAAAAGAGTTTTAAGTGTTTGAGGCATTTGAAGCCTAAAGGTGATGCTGGGGTGACGGTCTGAGATGGGATATGTTAGCAGGAAAGCCAGCCATGTTGGTGTTGTCTTGTCAGAGGAAAAAAATTAAAAGAATTCTCAGCAACATGGTTCCAGTCTAGCCTGAGCTACATGAAATTCTGTCTCAAAAGTGCCCAAATATATTTATATTCATATACATACTCATTCAGGTGAGCACACACACAATATATAATATTGTGCATATGCTCACATGCATGCATGTGTATGTATATGAATATGTATGAAAACTTATAGTATAAGTTATCTGGGATAAAAATTCATTCTTAAATTTAAAAGAGTGGAGATGTTACCTTGGATTGGTGTTCAGCAAATCCTCAGAAAGCAAATAGTAATCTTTATTTATAATTTTTAAAATCTCAACAAATACCAAAATCTATTTTTTACTATTTAATCAAACTTTTTTTGCTTTGCTCAAAATATTTGGAAGTGGAGAATGTGCATTGAAAGTTTATATAGAATGCAATGAATGTTATAATACCTGATGTAAGTACCTGTAGCTGCATTTTTCAAATAAAATTAGTCTGAAACATGTCTAAGAGAGAGCAGGCTTCTCTAAAAGTGAGATTACTGTGAAAGTCTATAAAATACTCCTTACTGTGAAGACATGTTTTCAGACTGTGTTAGACAATAGAAGACAGAAGTAGATTCTCTGATGGGATCAGTTACACAAATGTATTATAGCACAATGAAATAACTCAAAGAAGTACTGACTAGAGCAATATATGTTTACTGCTGTGGCACCTTTCCTCAGCATATACATATATGTGTATGTGTGTTTATTATTACATACAGCCTATGTATCAATTTTCTTATAATAGTAGAATTGAAAGAATTGCAAGGAAAATTCCATTATCATTTCTGCAGTTGATAAAAATAAATTGAACCAGAAGTTCTATGCTGAAGCCTTTACTTATTTAACCAATAATTTCATATAAAATCATTTTCTGGGTACCCTGTTTATATAATGAATAGCTACATACGAGAAATATCGTAAGAAACAAGGAATGTGCCTAGGAAGCTTGCATTTTATATGGACTAGGCCTTTAATGAATGAGTAAAGAGCAATAGCATCATAGAAAGTGATTGAGATCAAGCCTGCTGGTGGTGGTGTATGCCTTTATTTCCATCACTTGGCAGGCAGAGGCAAGCGGATCTCTGTGAGCTCAAAGCTAGTTCCAAGACAGGCTCCAAAGCTACAGAGAAACTCTGTCTCAAAAAATAAAACAAGAAAACCAAACCAAAACAACAACAAAAAAAGTGAGTAAGTGAGATCAATCTAGAAATAAGGAGGAAGAGCAATATTTTCTAGAACAGATGACCTGGCTCTTTTCACATTAGCTTGGGCTTCCTGTATTGCATTTTGCATCAGAAAAAAACAATGCCTCTGTTACTTGAGAAATGATTGAATAATAGCTATGGGCAGAATGAAATTTTGATGTGTACATACAATTTTTTGTGGAATGAATTTATTAATTAACTAGTCTAATTCATGCCATTGACAGTATCTGAATATGTGCATATGCCATGACTGGGTTATTTTACTTGTGTGCTATCAGTAATAGTAAAATCTAATTTTAAGAATGTGGTTGGGAACTTGACTATACTGAGAAGTATTTATTATATCACATCACATCACATCACATCACATCACATCACGCATCTGCAAGAGTGTTTCCAGGAAAGATTAACTAATAAAGCAAGATCTTCCCTGAGTGCATGGCTCACATTCTTTTAGGGTGGAGTCCCAGTTGGATTAACATTGGGAGATGGACAAAGCTCATTAACACACATGCATTTTCTGGGGCTTGCTGATACCGTGGTGTCAGTGACTCTACTCTCTCAAAATTTTCTGTCATGGCGGCCAAAGTCTCCACTACAATGAGCTTCTTTAATCCCCTTTGCTGAAGTGTTTTGTTCACTTCAGACAATAAAAAGTATGACTAATGCAAAAACCCTGAAAAACATATTCATACAAGCATTATTCTTAATAGCCCAAACCACAAAAGTACCATTAATAACAGGACAGATAAATCATATTAATAAGTTATAATATGGTCATACAGATAAATATTACATAGCATGGAATCTAATTAGATTCAACTTGCATACAATATAATGGATTGGTATCATAAATGTAAAATTTATCAACATAAATGATGAAATTTATATATACACTTCAGTGATTTTTGAAATAAATGTTTTATCATTAAAAATGTTACTTTTTGTAAAACTTTAATTCACGAGTACTTAGTTTACTTTCTTTCCTTTTCTATTGAAAACAGATCCTTTTCTCATATAATATATCCTGACTACAGTTTTCCCTCTACCTACTTCTTACTTCTTCCAGTTCCAGCCCATCTGCCTTCTGTCTGGATTTACTCACTTTTTGTTGCTTATTAGAAAGGAACAGGCTTTTAAAAGAAAACAATCAAACATAACAAAATAAAATATAATAAGATAAAACTAAATCCACTACATCCAGGTTTGACAAGGCCAATCAACAGAAGGCATAGAGGCCAAGAGAGGCCACAAGAATCAGAGACCCACTAGCTCACATACTCAGGAGTCTCATAAAAAATACTAAACTGAAGTAAGTTTTATGTGAATGTTTTTTCTCCTGCAAAGTATCTTAATTGGGAACCTAGCACCCTGCCTGCACAGCAGACCGCTGTTCCTAACTTCAGGTCATGCAACCACAACACTTCCAGCCCTGGAAGGAACCTGCACTGAAGTTCTCTCAGGGACACACACATCTATACACTTTTAAAAAGTAAACAAAAATTTAACAGACTTCATCTATATAAAGCAGTGATTGAACAAATGAATGAATATTAAGTGATAAACTACTTCCAGAGAAGCCTAGGGTATTAGCAAGAAAAATAGATAAATAAATAAATGAGCAGGAAAAAAATAAAAATCTACAATGTCAGCAATTGCATAATCTAAAGCTTTATTTATTTGGAAAATTATATGTGAGTTAAATGAAAAACTGTCTTCATCAGCATGGGGAAAAGTGATTTTAGTGACAGGCACTCAATATTTTGAAGAATAGTGAAGAAACTTAAGCATCCCTTAGGTGTTACTGGGAAACTCATTGCAGACTGTCAATCAATGTAATTGACATAAAGAGAAAATAAAATCTATTCTAATAAAATACTGAGACTCAATGTTAACAACATATGGCAGGGAAGACCAGAGTCTCTGAAATATTCTAAATTCAAGCCTCACTGTTTCTGTTCTTGGTGCAGGAGTCCATGTCTGAGGGGTTTTCCTACAGGGCTGTAAGAGGGAATTAAATGTGATGACTCCATTATAAAGAACCAGAGTTCTTTGTTATAGTATGGAAAGATCACAGTGACATACTCTCCGAAATGTCTTAAGGGTCATCTTCATCCTTGTGCAAAGTAGAGATTTCAGTTACTACAGACAGCAGCAAGCTGAGGATGCTGCAGTATTCACAACCAGAGCTGTAATTTCCTCCGTGTCTCTATTAAGGCTGTTAATTATCTTACAGTAATGGTTTGCTTTTTCAGAACTGGTTTTATGTACTGAGAAATCTGGGCTAAAGAGACAAGGATTTGTGATCAGTTCTTTCTGTGGAAACAAGGCCTCTGTTTCTACTTCACTTCTGTATTTTCAATAAGATCAGGCCTGTTTGGGATGATATGGCCATCGACACTTCCATATTTTTAAATAAACCTTTTGTAAGAGGTGTTTTACAAATGGTTTTCAAGTGTGAGTATTTGTTTTTGTTTTCTTAACTATGTTTTTTTCTTTTCTGCCCTGGGATATAACTCAATGCTATTTTTAGCTATAGAGTTGCAAGTGTTCCTTACAAGCTTGAGATCTTTTTTCTTATTCTTGGGTCACTCGGGGGATTGAACACAAGGCCTTCTTTGTTCATGATAGGCAAGTACTCTACAACTCACTACACTTAAAATTGCTAGTCCATTTTATAAAGTATTCTTGAAAATGAGTTAGACACTTTCCCCCAATTAAGATGAGCTTTGTGTGTTGAGCAGAAACAGCAAGAAGTAAAGCAGTGGGTATTCCATGGCCACAATCCATAGACTGATAGAGGTCGGTCAGTGTCATGACTGGGTAGTGTTAAATGTATTAATTAGGCAACTTGGTCATAGTCGTTTCTTTGAGACTTCTCCATTTCAAAGTTTCTATTTTTCCCTTTTATATCAATTTTTAAGATACCATTTTTTCCTGTATGGGTATGTGTTTGCATGTGTGTGTGAGTGTAGATGCAAGTGCATGTATATGAACATGTGGGAGCCAAATGTTTTTGAGTGTCTTCATTGTTCTGTCTACTCCTTATATACTGAAGCAGGGTCTTTTATTTGAACACAACACTGGCCCATTCAGCCACTCTATCTAATCAGCTTGCCCTGAGGAAGCTCCATCTGTCTCTGATGTGTTGGGATTGCAATCAGGCGCCCCCCAACCCCCCCCCACACCTGGCATTTACTTTCAGCAAGCAAATGCATTACCTTCTGAGTCATTCCACTGGTCCCTGCCATGTCATCTTAAATTTTTTCCTTAGAATTTTTGAAATATCCTTTTCTTCTAGGCATACTTTACAAGGGAGTGGTTTGTGTACATTAAAATATTTGCATCAGAATCTTTGTATAGTTTTGTGTCATTCATACAATGTATTTGGTCATCACGGTCAATATAGGTCACTGTACTGTGATGTAAGAATAAATATGATGTGTGGGAGTTTTACTGTTTTGTGGTTACTCTGTTTTTAACATCATTTCAACCTCAAGCAATTTAAAAAAGAGATTTCCACAGCAAATGTATTAGTTGACGTTCAGTATTGACTATATTTGGGCACCTTTTTTTTCCCTTCAGAAGTTATTTAAATGTCTTTATTCCTTTTAACAATGAATCAACTTGATGATTAGAAGTTTAAGTAAAAATGAAGTAAAAGCTTTTTCGGAGTTGTATCCATCGGTCTGAAGGCATTCTGTCTCTTGCTTCCCATGAGTTTCATAAATGACTGCATCTTCCTTAGGTTGAGTTTCAAATAATTCTTTTTCTCAGTTCTTGATAAGAATGCATGTTAATTAAATACTTTTTAGTTGATTTTTATGACAAGGGGGATTTTTTGTGTTCTTGTGTAAGTAGAGTTGGCTAGAAAGAATTCATGGTTTAGTTTCATTTTGGATGAAATGATAAACACAAATGGAGCGCTAACACAATAATTGGAATAGTATCACTGGCTAAGTCAAAAGAATGAATTCCTTAGGCTTACTTGATTTCCTGGATGCCACAGGATTGAATGAGCTCTTGAAAATTATACTGTAACCTTAAATAAGGTCACCGGTCTCTGATTCTGCCTCTCTCTCTTTCACAAACACACACACAAATGCACAACACATACACACAGAAACACACACCTAAATTAAAGATTTAATGAAGGAATTATTGTTCCAGACTTTGGCATCTAATGACTAGTTTTCCTTAGGTTTAATCATTCATTAAACTGCTCTTCATTTATTAGTTTTCCACACTAAACAATATGCTAGAGCTGAAGGGAGGATTAGTGATTAAGAACATTTCCACTGTTTGCTTCCTGGCATTCACAATAGGGACCTCCAAAGCAACTCTAGGCCCAGCTTCAGATTACCAAACACTTTATTTGTGGTTCCACTAGCACCTGCACACATGGTATCCCTCCACATAGATATACATGCACACATATAAATTTTGTAAAAATATATAAATTTCCCTTTGGTTTGAGAACAAAGCAGAATATAGTTGATACGAAAAGGAAAACAGGAATATGGGCAAAGGGGCCTCAGCAAAGGAGGGAAGAGTTCAATATCAAAGGAATACAGAAGCAGGACAAATAGAACCATGGTTGTCTAATGAAGTCTCAAATAATCATATCACTTTATATTACATTAACTTTAAATTATATATATAAATGAAGTTTTGCCACTTTAGCTGACAATGTTTCTCACAAGAACCATACATTAATAACAACAACACAAAAACTCAACACTGGTTTCAAGTCAATATGGTCTACTAATCTTGTCCAATGACCTCAGCTTCTTTGCAGAGGACAATGGTATTGCCATATTGTTGTGGACACACCACAAACATAGGATACATATCTCAGACGATCTGAGTTGGATTTGACCTGAATGAATCCCTCCTATGATCTAGCTTCCTTAGTACCAGAAATACTATGAAAGCTTCGAAGGGAGGAAAATGATGCTCAATCCTACTCAAATTGCACATATAGGAAAACAACAATGACCTAGATGACAAGATATCAGTGAGTGTGCAATGAGGGGTTTCCACATCTTACTGGAAACTGACAGTTCTCTAATTTGATTTAAGACCCATTCGACTGAACAATCGCCATGTTTGAATTAGAAACCTATACAAATCTTAGGAGCTGGTGAGGTCATAGATCTCAGAAGAGAATCTAATACCAATACCACCCCTTTGCTAGACCAGCATAATTCCTAACTACATTCAAAATTTTATCTATATACCACAGTTAAGTCTAACCACCATCCCTCATCAAAGATGTTTGCCTTTACAGAAAATGGAGACCATTACAGAAAGTCAAACCTGGTCATAAGGCAGAGATCAAGAGACTGTAGGGAATACAGCTGCCAGAGAATATGTCTAGATCACAGCTCCCACATCTGTGGCTCGGGAAAATCACAGAAGAGGCAGCAGAAAGATCGGAAAAGTCAGCAGATCAGGATGTTTATTGTGAGATTGGCTCTCTTGGAAATTATCAAGTAAACAAGACATGAACAAGGATAATACTAACAGGCATGTTAATGCAGAAGAGAAAAATTGCAATGGAATCCAACCCTTAGAAGGAGAAATGGAGGGAGAATTTGACTTTCCCAGGAATGAGTACCACAATCAGTTATTCAATACAAGGTGTTCAGTCCTGAAACTATGTACACACAAACAAAAAACATCAACTTGAGAGTGAGGAGAGAAAATGGGAGAGTTTGAAATGAAGGGTTATTGATGGTAGGAAAAGGAAGAGGAAAGCCATATAATCACAGTTCAATTAAAACTTTATGTAAAAAACAGAAAACACAATATGCAAGTAATTATTGATCATACTTTTGACACTAGCAATCTAGTATTTTAGTCATTAAGTTAAAACTCATAATATTATCTTCTCTATGAATAATTATCAAAATTAAATAATTGGTTCTTAACTTCAATATTTATAATTATTAAAAATTAAAAGATCAGTAACTATTATAATAATCTTCCTAAACTTCTGAATGTGATAATGACATCGTGGTTTCTGTGTTAATATTTTTCTGAAGAAAGCTAATTAGATGATATATTTGGAAGAAAAATTTTAATTTAAAGTAAAGGCCAGTGCTTTATATATTGTACTTCAGAAACTAAAGATATTATGTCAATATGGATAAATAACTCACATTAAAGAATTTACTCGGGTTTCTAATTTTTTTACTAATGCAAATATAGGAATATATCTAGTTTAGTCTAAGCTGCTTATATTAGATATGAGTATATAGGGAATAATTTTATAGTTTAATAGAACCAAAGTAATAATAATGTATCAGAATTAATGAACACAGTTTGCTGCCTATGTGTATTATTCACATTTGTGTACTCAGATAAAAATCAATTACACTTACATAAATATATATGATTTTGTAAACACTTATATTTTCAGGCATATTGTATATGTGTATATGAATTTTTATGTATTATATGTGTATAAAATTCATATAAGTATATTTACACATATATCTTAATTTCATATGCCTAGATGAATAAAATTTATATTGAACTGTCCATATTTCCTAAGTGTATTACACACACACACATATTGTTTTGTTTTGTGACAGGGTTTCTTTGTAGCTTTGGATTCTAGCCTGGAACTAGCTCTTGTAGACCAGGCTGGCTTGAAACTCACAGAGAACTGCCTACCTCTGCCTCCTGAGTGCTATGATAAAGGCATGCTTGTCTACACTTCTTTATCATATATATANATATATATATATAGTGTGTGTGTGTGTGTGCGTGTGTGTGTGTGTGTGTACAGCAGGTTATAATGCAGTGTTGGAGGTAAGAACAACTTAAGGGAGTCAGTTCTCTCCCTCCTTTTTGAAATGGACCTAGGGATTCAGTTCAAGTCTGTAGGCTTCGTACGCAGAGCTTCAACTCACTGAACTATCTCTCTTGCCTGGAGCTTTGTTTTAGCGTTTGTGTTATTAGCATAGCCTACCTTGAATAAACTACATACCATTTCTATATTCAGCCATTCTTGTCTGTATACACCTACAGGAGAAGAGTTCTTACATTTCTGTTTCGTTTATTCACATCAATATGCCCTCCATTGATTTCTGTACATACAAATGCATTCACTTAAATTATGGTTGAAATTAATTCATTATTATTTATTTAGTTCTCATACTAAGTCGCAGCTTGATTTTTCTAAGTGGTGTTACGTAAGATATGAAAATTTCTAGACTATCAGATAAATTAGCGATATTTCTGCCATACTTTATAAATATTCTTAGCATATTAATTCTGGGTCATTCCTATCATGATGTCCAAAATCATACCTGTAATATTTGGGCTCTGATGTCGAACACTAAAATCTTCATAAATATGTTACAGCATACACATACACAGCATACACATTCTTAAAATAAATGAACATTTATGTAGAAACAGTTAATTCCCTATGTCAAGCAATGCTAAATTATTTCCCTTAAGTCATTTGAAATATAATTACCCTCTGGATTATAAAAGCACTGAGGTAGGTTATATTGAATAAAATAAACTCTACTTTGGCAAATGAATGACACCCTTCATATAGCCTGAGAACAAATTACCATGGACTAATGGAGTTTTCCTTATAATCTATTACAGTTCAACCTTTACCAGAAACATTTCTAAATGTGAAGTTAATTAGAAGGCACAATCTAGCAGATGGAAAAGCATTGGATAGTGTTTATAAAGTGCTTATAACCTCTTCAAAATGAAACATATAGTGCAGGAAATAATTAACAGTGATTATTTGTATTTTCAAAGAAACTTTATTGTTTATTTGGTAGTTTTAAGGAATCATTATGCCAGAATCTATCAAAGGCTATCTGTTAATTTCTGTTGAATGCTAAAACATTAGCAATTACAGATAGGCACATGTAGTGACCGTACATAAAGTAAAATTGCTACTTGTTTACATTTCAAATGCTACTGCGTGTGGAATCTGCTTCAAGTCTTATAACACTTTTGTGTAATGGTCATATTAGCATAGACCAAACCCAATATTTAAAATGTTAATTGAACTGCAGAGTCAGGGGACTTTTAAAGGAATTCCCAGATACAAAAACAACACCAGTGTTGCAAATCATTTTCAGATTCCAGATGCTCATTTATAAGGAATTTATAGTCCTATTGCACACACACACACACACACACACACACATTTCAAACACATACATGCATATGTGTACACATATACTCCTTTTATATGAAAATGCAAGATTGCATATTACTTAAGAACATGTGATGATTTCAAGTATTGACTTTACTACTTAATGACTGTTTCTGTGCCATCATTCACTTCACTATACCATAAAGATATGACCACATGTAACTTACTACAACAATAAACAAAACAGAACAATTCTTTGCTCAAAAGAGTTGTCTTCCATCGCCACCATCACCACAACCATCATCATTGTAATGTCTCTTGCTATTGAAAAACTACATATACTTTCTAACATTTCCTTGACAAAAATGAAAATTTTAAACTGTCTTACTAAATTAAATGCAAGAGTTCAAGCAGAAATTTCATAAAACATTGGGAAGACATGTATAAACTTGTTACAAAACAAAATGGAAGTGAAAAAATTTTAAAGGCTATTTTGATTAATAATACTTCATAGTTTATATAACATTCATATACATTTTCAAGGATCTGCATGTATGTACCTTCCCTCACCACAGCCTACCCTTTCTCTGGAGGACTTCCTATGCATTTTGTGCTTATCATTTCCTTAGTGTATCACATTTTATGAGATAGACAGAAAATATATCCAATATAATAAAATCAAGAAAGAGTTTTGTGCATGTGGATAGATATGCATCTATTTTCATTCTTCTACATGTTGACATGCAGTTATGCCAGCATCATTTGTTGAAAAATTTTTTCTATTGTATAATTTTAGCTTCTTTGTCAACAATCAAGTGTTAATAGGCATGTGGATTAATATCTGTGTCATCAATTCAGTTCCATTGGTTAACCTCTTGCTTTTTATGTCAATACCAAACTGTTTTTATTACTGTAGGTATATAATAAAGCTTGATGTTAGGGATGGTGATGCCTCCAGAAGTTCCTTTATTGTACAAGATTGTGTTTCATATTCTGGATTTTTTTATTTTTCCATATGAAGTTGATTATTGTTCTTTCAAGGTGTGTGAAAAATTGTGTTTGTATTTTGATAGGGATTGCATTGAATCTATAGATTGCTTTTGGTAGGATTGCCATTTTTATTATGCTGATCCTCCCTATCCAAGAACATGGGATATCTTTCCATTTTCCTGTATCTTCTTCAATTTCTTTTTTCAACGACTTAAAGTTCTTGTTGAATAAGTCTTTCACTTATTTGGTTACTGTTACTCCAAGATATTTTATGTTATTTGTGGCTATTTTGAAAGGTGATATTTCTCTAATTTTTTTCTTGGCCCTCTCTGTATTGTAGCAAGCTGTTTTTCAGAGTTCTACCGAGGTTTTAAGAGAATAGGCAAGTTTGTGGGTGGGACAGGGCTGGTAACTTGCAGGGTCTGGTATATGGATTTGTTCTTTCTTTTTTTTTTCCTGTGGCTTATTATCTTGTAAAACTTTGTGCGGCCTCATGAGCACAATTCTTGTTGGTTTAAACTGGTAATTGTTGTGGGCTCCTTGCATTTAGCTCAGTTCTATACCTGAAGAATAAGGAAATGTTTGTTTGAGCGTGGGATGAAAATTCAGTTATTTTCATTAATTGATTGAAGGAAGCATGAGGAGGACAAAGAATGAAGAGGAGGAAAACAGATGAAAGAAGCAAAAAGAAGAACCAGACACAGCAGCAGTAGAGAAGAAGAAGAAGAAGAAGAAGAAGAAGAAGAAGAAGGAGGAGGAGGAGGAGGAGGAAGAGGAAGAGGAAGGAGGAGGAGGAGGAGGCGGCTTAAGAGAAATAAAACTCCAGCAGTTTCATCATAGGATTTGCTTCTGTACAAATATTGAAAATACAGAGTGATTTATGATAAACAAAAAATGACAATACAAAAACGTGGGTCAAGAAAGGTAAGGAGATAGAAGAAAAGGTAAGGTCATATCAAAGTTTTTGCTTTGCAACTATTTTAATCAAGACATTCTAATAGGTGTTAACAAAGAAGATACATGGGAGCCCTTATAACAAACAGTGAGCCTTAAAAGTCTCACACAAATATGGTCAACTGCTGTTTAATAAATGAACAAATGGAATGCATTGATGCAGAAACAGTCTTTTTAAAAGTGGGCCAGGAAGAATTCAATAACTAAAGTGGATTAAAGGGAAAAATATTGCATAAAGTAATTTCCTTTTCCTCCTCAAAAAATTTATCCATATTTAATCACTGGCTTAAATGTAACCTGTAAATTTACAAAACATCTTCCAAGGACACAAAAGAAAATTGATATCATCTACTATTTGGTAATAGTTTTCTAAATGGCAATATCCAAAATGTGATCCTTTGAGCTGAGATGTAGTTCAGGAATATAGTGCAGTTTTAGCATGCATGAACCACATGACATAATCCCTAGCACAGCACAATCAAGAACCTTTTACTTCGCAATATATACTGTGAGAGAGAGAAGAGAACTCATTTACAAATGCCACTAGCACATAACCAAATGGGAATGAGATAAGTGAAGTTCTAAAATTGAACTTGGTTCAAAGGTCAGATCAGTCTTGTCCTCACCTAGTTTTTCATTTCCACACCCAAATAGACTCTTACATATACAGATTAAACTTGTTGGCCTGGCTGTAGTGGTGCATGTCTTTAGAACTAGCAATTACGAAACAGAGGCAAGCACATCTCTGTAAGTTCCAAGCATGCACGGTCTGCTGAGCAAGTTCCAGGACAGGCTCCAGAGCTACACAGAGAAAACCTGTCTCAAAAAAACAAATAATAATAATAATAATAATAATAATAACAAAACAAAAAAGGGACTACACTTGTCTATATATATACCCAAAATACCATTTATATGGCTCAGCTGGGTTTTCCCCCTTTGGGTAACACCCTCATTTACTTAACAATAATCATTTCTAAATTTTAGTGAACATCATCAGTTTATCTCTTCAATGAAAAAATTTCTCAAAATTTTAATTAGTCCTGTCAGTTTTCATCACTTTCTTTCCTGGTAATAATTTTCTTAAATCATACATGTATCTATTTTGCCACCATCACCATGCCAATAGCATTATCTATCTATCTTTCTATCTATCTATCTATCTATCTATCTATCTATCTATC
>LOEQ01005004.1:143659-155580 GCA_001685075.1 Bramus lutescens | reverse complement strand
AGATAGATAGATAGATAGATAGATAGATAGATAGATAGATAGATAGATATTATTGAACAATCAGGAGGCTTTTTTGAGGTAGCAAATGCATGGAGAAACACATGGAGAAAAAGAAACCATCCAAAGGTTGATTTATATTAATCATGAAATTTTAACAATAGTTTCTGGGTCAAATATAAAGCAACAGATTGACACTTCATTGCACACTTGAAAACTTCATTCCTTCATTTGATAAAGATGAAGAGAAATCTAGAACATAAACCCTAGTGGAACATAACCCCATATTTCTAACCTAACAACATATCTATGCTGAATTGTTTGGATTGGACAGTGGTACACAAAGTACATGACAATTTATTTTCTCCTGATTCATGTCTATTCACTAACACTATGTCAATTAAATGTTTAACAGAGAATGAACTTAGGTAATGAAGGAAATCAAGAGTCAACTTATAAATCAGATGTTTGAATTGCTTAGTGGCATGCTTTATATGCATGCAATTTGAAGATCAGCTTCTTTGATCTCAGCCAAGGATTAACATTCATAACATTTTTATCTTGCCAATAGCTTGATCTCCAATTTATTTTCTTCTAATTTCTTTCTTTAAAATAGTTGTGCATGCTGGTTGGAGAGATGGCCCAACCACAAAAGGCTAGGCTGACAATCAGTAAACTAAGCAGTTGTATTTGCTGTAAGAGGTAAGCTTCACAGTCGACAACAATCTTTGGGAGAAATCATCCAATTTTCTTGTTCTTTGTTGCTTTAAGCTGATCTCATATCCTCTTGCTAGAAAATGCCTCTCCTTTACCTGTGCTGTAGTTAATTTTTAAATTTTAAGTAAAGTTTAAAATTTCTGAACTCTGGAAATTTTAAAATGAAAATGTATCTCTCATCTCTGTACATACCATGACGGTGGATGTTCTTAACATTTAAATAAACATTAGAACACCTTATAAAAATTACTGATGATGTTTCCCTTGCTCTGTTCAAATATGAGGCATATGCTTACAGCTACACAGTCTTACATCTTATTCAATTAGTTACTCAGCCATACAATGAACAATGATTGGTCTGCACACTACCCTACCTGATGCCTAGAGTCCAAATGACAAACAACCAAATACAGATAATGATTATTTCAGAAGCTCTGCATAAACATCAGAAGAAAGAGCAACAGAAAAGCAAGAAAGAACATGGAAGATCTCCAAAGCCCTACAAATAAATACACAGCACTAACAAGGAATTGTAGCTGAGAATAAAAGGATTCAAAGATCTTGCAGAGGACTAAAACTATAGTTCAGTTGTAGACCGCTTGCCATGCATGTGAAATGCCTTAAATCTGAATCCTAGAACAATCACAAGCCCCACAGTTTAAAACACAAGTATCAAGATGTATTCAAGGCTAATGTGGAAACACTAGCTGTTGTATTTGATGTCTTGGGTAAACTGAAGAGCAAGGCAGTTATTCTCATAGGTATTCCCCTGCTATTACTACATTAACCACCATCTTCATCTAAAGAGAAAATTAAATGTATTAAAAATAGGCACTAAAATAGCCTGGAGAGCAAATTATTTTGTAATATTTAAGCCTTAAATGGATAAAAAAACTTGAGATTCCTTAATACAGATTTTAAACAGGGATTTGATATCGTTTATTCTGGAAATAATTTTCTTTGAATCTGGTATGTGGTTTCCAGATTGGGAAAGCATCAGACCAATTTTATATCTACATAAAACATTAACGTTGCCATTTTAGGCAGACAAGCACATGTGTTCTGTAGAGGCCACATTAGGTCCATTTCTGGTTTCTACTAGAATAGAATTCTGCTGCATACTTGCTATGCCTTATGAAGTTCAGAATTGCTCTCAGCAATAAGTGGAATAGAACCCACCTCACAGAGCAAAGCTGAGGAGATAGGCTTTTCCTAATAATATGATTTTGATCTTAGCATAGAATGCAGTATTAAGTTCCGATAAATGAGGGTGAGAGGAGAGTGAGAGAGAGGGAGAGAGAGAAAGAGAGAGAGAGAAGAGAGAGGGATGGGTCAATATATGATAGATAGAAGATAGAAAGATAGAGATGGATGGAAGGATGGATGGATGGATGGATGGATGGATGGATGGATGGATGGATGGATGGATGGATGGATGGATGGATGGATAATATAGAGATATCTATACATAGATAAAGAATCCCATTAAGAGCGAATCATTGCCTTCACCTTACTACTGTCTCAACACTCTAGAAAAGACAATTGCATAGCTCTGAAAAAAGTGTGATATGTCTCTGAGGGCACAATAAAGGAAGTGGTGGCTTTTGCTTTGGAAAAAAAATAACAGAAGAGCACAAAAGATTTATAGAGGACAAATGCAATGTAACATGGAACACTAATTCTCAACCAATGACTCTAAAGCTGTTGATGAGGAAAAGTCCCCAAAGACTCAGATTTTGACGTCTATATTCCAAAACCCTATGTGGAAGTTGTACATTAGTATGAGTTTAGTTATTAACAAGAGACAGTTCTATGAAGTTGCACAGAAGCAGATTGTGCCTAGAAAAGAGCAGATAATTTTTAGTGTCTTAGCAGTAGGGACATAACAGTATCAGGGTACAGGTTATAGTTACAAAAAATA
Organism: Bramus lutescens; assembly: GCA_001685075.1. NCBI lineage: Eukaryota > Metazoa > Chordata > Mammalia > Rodentia > Cricetidae > Bramus > Bramus lutescens. Next base: position 152,945 of record LOEQ01005004.1, on the reverse strand, counting down.
AATATCTACTCATTACTACTCTCTAAAATAGAAAAGCCCAAATGAGTTGAAAAGTAAACTATTTCAAAACAGGTCATGAAAATGTTTATGAAAATTAACAAAAGGAGCAATAAATACAGCAGGAAAAGCAACATGTTGGCCAATAAAGTTTAAAAATCATTTATGAAATGAATATTAATTTTGGAAAAAGTATGGCCATTGGCAACAAAGTAAACAATACAGCAAGCAGTAACTTTGTTATTGCATTTAAGGCCCAGTTCACAAGATGGAACCCATCCATGATACTATTAATGAGGCTAAGCGGGACACCTTCTGCTATTATTCTGCAAAATGAATATGGCAAGGAAATGGCTCCAAATGATGTATTGCTGTACAGAGATGTGTGCGTTCCTTAGTGTTCATCACAGAAGCAGCTTCTTGCCATAGATGATAATAAAACATAGACTAACAACTAGATAACATGCAGAAAATAAGAGACTTCAAAGCAATCAACTTTGAATGGGATGGGATGTCTTTATCATATCTCTTCTGTCAAGGATCAGGAATTTATGTAGAAGAGAAAGCAAGAAGGTTGTAAGCACCAGAGGAAGCATCTGACACCAGAGAAGCAGCATTGTCCAGATATAACACACAAATGCATATATGAACTAATGGAGACTGTGAAAGCATGCACAAATGCTGCAGAATTCCAAATCAGACAATTCCTAGCATGTAAAGTTGATGTGGGCAGTGCCACACCCATAATCAAGACACAATTTTCAAATGACAGTTTCTAGGACAGAAGAAAGTCAGTCTTCAACTGATTGATTCCAGGATTATCAGCCATACTCTCTGGCATACTATTATTTGTGCAAAATATAATCCAGGACATAAATTGCCCTTGATAGAAATGTTTGCTCTCAGGTGTTAGACAGGTGGGAGCAAACAAACCTCTTCTTGTAAGATAGTGCTACTATATTCAAGTCATATTAAACATTAATATAGCTAGTTTAACTTTACTCTTTACTCATGAGCATGTACAGCATTTAAATATACTTGAGTGTGTGTGTGTGTGTGTGTGTGTGTGTCTATAAGTAGATGTGTAGTTTCACTTAAGGGTATCTTTGTTGAAGACTTAATTGCTTACAAAAATGATCATCATCAGCAATTACTGGAGAAGAAACATTTTTCCCCATATATTTCAAGTCCAGGTAAGAAAGCTAAGATTAAGAGAAAAGAACAAGGCGTGATCTGAATTAAGAAACATATTGGCTCCTTAACTTTAGATGACTTTAATTTAACATCTTCACCCTAAAAAAAAAATAAAATCAGTGATATTTAAAGCAAATTGTAAGTTTTAATAATCAATCAAACTAATAATGTGTAACTGTGTGTCTTTTAGTTTCTATGTTTTTCAAAAATAGAAATACAGTATTGGATCAAACTTTGGGCATAGTTAACCAAGACTGAGGTATTCAGCTGCTTAAATACATGTCCAAATTAAGATGCTAATTAATATACATAAACACACATTTATATATGTGTGTTTGTGTGTATGTACTACAAGGAGACAGAATTAGATTTATTAGATTTAATATTTTTAAATTTTCAATAAAGTGTCTTGAAAAATGAATGTTTTGTTTGAGAAACATGAATAACTCAATATGTTTGAAGTTTCTGGTTGATGCCAAGTGACTACAGGGTATTGTATAACCTTGTTCTGAAAGAATTTCACCAACACTACCTACAAGAGGAACCTGGCTTTAGAATTTTTTTTATCTGTAACTGTTAGAGAAGAAATTAAGGGTTCATCATATCAATAAATGATTTTTGTACATGCTTTAAGTTAAATTATCTTTTTCTTATTTTATTTGATTAGTATATTCATCAAAGCTATTTTGAGTAAACATTTAAATGCATTTAAATGTCAAAAGAGATATTTAATAGCAGCCCCCCTCCATGCACACAAACACACACACACACACACACACATACACACACATTTTTCTTGCTTTCAGATTATCTTTCCACAGTAAGTGGCAACATGCACTTCAGCAGTAAAGAAAATACAACAACCAGAAAAAGTATTTCTGTACATTGCTTCAAGGCAAATTGGTAACTCACAGATTCATCACATAAATAACGGCTTCTGAGACTTGATACGTAGAGTTTCATAAAATTAAATTGCTTTTCAATACTTAGTGCTGAAGCATTCATTAAGAGAAAGAATTCTAAATTCAGGACTTGCACACGATTATTTTTTATGGTACATGAAATAAAGCCAACCATTTAAACAACTGACTTGATTTTGAACAATCTTTGCAAGAGTATCAGGGAAAAGCACTATGCTTAAAGACTCTAAGGTAGAAGAATAAAGCAAGGCCATTTGCTGGGGTTTCACCTTCTGCTGAAAATACCTTTACAATTTCAAGCTACTTGATTTCAAGGAGAATTGTTCTACAATAGAAGATTAGACCCAAGGTGAGAACAATATTTATAAGGGACATAAATGCTAAAATGACCAATACCTGTGAGTTAGTCACAAGAGAAAAAGTGTTAATAAAGGGTCGTATATGGTGTTTTTAAAGATGGACTCTATCTATTGCAATAAGTCAAAGCTGCTATGACTAGTGTGATAATTACGTTTTAATGTGACTTTGGAGGTACATAGAACTTGAGATATTTCTTTTCACTTTAAAAGCATGGGCTGTGGTAGTATTCAGGAGGACAATTTTTTAAATTGTCATTCAATTACCAGCTAAATAGTTAGAAAGAGACCTTCATCCTTTCTTTGGATGCACTGCAAAATTTGTCATTTATCAGTGCACTCTAGAGAAATGCAAAAATCTCCACAATGGACTATCAGTAACTCCACTGACCTCGCTGGGGTATTACAAGGAATTCTTTATCACACTTTGAAGGATAGCAGAGTGCTGTTGTGTTCAGAGCTTAGACATTACAAAGAGCCCAGAGAGCTTACCTTACCCCTTTGATCTGACAGTCAAAAAGCTGGGCTGCTTTTCCACCAAGATCTCGCCAGTTGTTCACAAAGCACTGGCCAGCATGTGTAAGCCAGTGCCTGCCTTCTGCGAACTGAGTGTGAAACCCAAATGTCTTCCTCTACCTTGGCCATCTCCCGGTCTGCATTGCTTTGCTTCCTTTGTGGCAGATTCTATGCCTCTGGCAATGAGGAATAAAAGTCAATGCAGTAAGGGAGCAAGGGCAGGAAACATCATCTTGTCCTTGGAGAGAAATAACAGATCTATTCACTGCGACACCCGAGAGTTGGACATTCCTCTTCAAATATGGAATTAATGCTATTTCACATGTGAAGGAACTGGGATAAAAGATGGGACATGAAAATAAATTGAATCTAATTCATCATTCTGGTTATGCTGTTGATTATCCTAGTAAGAAAACTGATGATTCATACTCTGATGAGAATGTTATCTGCCATGCCCTATGGTCATTTGATTTCCATTTAGGAATCAGAAAAAGAGACTTCATATATATTAAAATTTTTAATTTTTCTAGGGTGTGTTCTGAGGCAATGTAGGCAGTTCCTCCTGAGAAAAACTTAGTTTTCCAGCAGTATAATGTGTTTTGCTTTAGAGGACATAGTTGACAAGTGCTGTGTTCTCCTTGTCTTTATCTCACCAGTTAGCTGTACACTACCCATGGGCAATGTTAAAGGCAGAACATTAAGCATATTCTAAATATGTCAAGCTGATTTGGTTTGCTACTTTCATCATGGAGCCTGACAATCAATTATTCTGGAAGCCCCTAGACCGGGTTAGTGCTTGTGAGTTGGGGATCCATGCCATTTATTCCACAGTGAGAGTACTTAGAATGAAGTAGTCCACAGCCCAAAAACAAACAGGAGTCAGGCATGGTGTAGAGAGCCTTTAATTCCAACACTCAGGAAGCAGAGACAGGAGGATGCCTGTGAGTTCCAGATCAGCAAGTGCTGTATATTGAGACTTTGTCTCAAATACAAACAAACAAAAAGCAGCCAAAATGAAATAGTAGATAGTAAACAAAAACAATATAAACAAACTAACTAGGATTATAATATTTATCAAGTTTTTCACAGTAAAAACTTTTAATGCTGTATTGAATTCCATGAAGAAGTTATGAAAAATTTCAAATGTTAAAGATAAGGATGGATTTTTTTGCAAAGTGATGTGGGAGTGAAGGTCAGAAGTTTCTGTAACATCCCATTACACTTTTAACCAAAGTTTGCAGTCCTATAAGTCCTGGGTTCATTTTTATTTTCTAGTTTGACTGCAAGGCACTCCCTACCCAAGGGAGGTTGTTTTCAGTGGGATTTTTTTTCACACATGGCATCCTTATAATAGAGGTAGGTCACTTTTTTTCTGTTTCCCGCAGACATTCTTCATCAGATAGTTGTTGTTTGCTTTATGAATATAGTGCACCAGTGGCCCTGGAGTTAAATTCAGTCTGCAGTATTGTTTTATTTGGAGTTCGGAGTGTTACAAACTGTTTTGAAATAAATACTTGTTTTTAAAAATTAGTGTTTGCACATTTTAATATGTATGGCTGGTACCAAACAAAAAGCTGTCATGTGATGTTACACTTCTAAGAGGTAAGACCCCTATTCTGTTTAACATAAAACCCATAATTTTTATTATTACAATGTCTTATGTATTTCTATTTATTTAACTATTACTTACTTCAGGATTTAGACTTTTTATCTTACAAGACTTAGCATCTCCTTATTTTTTAAACTACTGTTTCACTTCATTTAAACTAAATATAGATTCTACTGCTTGGTTCTTCATATTATAAGATATGTTGATTAAAATGGGAATGAATGCATCTCTTCTAGGAAGCCTTACCTATTCCATGCACACAATTCAAAACTAGTAAGTCATAATCCCACTTGATGACTTGAGCTTGAGACCAAACTCCATATTGCACAACCCTCCTGTCTTTGGTCAGCTTCACAACCATTTCAACATCAACTGGTTCATATGTGACATAGGAAAATTATTATAGTGTAATGGTATGTAACACAAATATCTATGTACATTTAGTTAGTTTCTCCAAATTTTTGTGCTCTGCACTTGAGGATTCAATTGATTACAGAAATCTATTTGCAGAACAAAGAAGTTCTCCCTGTGCAGACAACATGTGCTTTCTAGTTGTACCAGTACTGACAAATAAAGTATAACGACTTTTAGTTGTTATAATCAGTGTAGAGAAGAGTTAAGTTGTGTGAGAGGACTGAGATAGGATGTATATACTGGTTTAAATAAAAGACTTGAGCAGCAGTAGATTTTGTCATTGATTGATACCATGATGGTAGAGGATCTGGCACCACTCTCCAAGTAATATACCTATATAAATCTTCTCTATATGCCCAATACTACTCTAAGCACTCTGGATATTTATATCTTATTCACTCGTAAAAGTAACCATATCAGTTTAGAATCATGCTTGTTGCGAACACTGAGATGATGGTCGGAAGTCATAATTTTCTTTTATGGTCCAAGAATGATTACTCTTCATTATCAACTCTACGAGATTTAAAATCAACAATGAGACAACACTGGGGGTATGAACAGTATAGCTTTTAGACATGGCTAACTAGTCAAGGGAGACTCATCCCAAAGACATCTAGGACTGGTGGGATAACATGGAGACAAGGAAAATGGCACCTGGGCAATAGTATTCTCTTTTCTGTAACCCACCATTTGCACAGATATGAGGAATCCTAACTACATGCTCCTGCTTCTGTAATAACTGCCATGCCTCCCCCTCCACGCTACCTACTTAAATTTATGAGAAAATTACATCCTTCTTCCCATAAGTTGCTGTATGTTAGATTTATGGTCATGTAATGAGAAAAGTTACTAATATAAGTTCATATTAAGTTTGTATATAATTCTGTACGGTACAAAATATATCATGAACACAATTTTTCTGGGGCTTAAAGATAAATCATACTTTAAAAAATATATTAAGCAGCTTTTCAATGCCAAAATACCTAGACAGTTCAGTAATATAATAACTTTTAGAGCAATAGCTGTGCTTTATCACTAAAGTAGAAGAAGCATACCATGGGAGACATCAAAATTTGGAGGCCCATTAAATAGATCTGGTAAATGATCCAGACAATTAAGGACAATTGAGTATTTACTACTTTGAAACATATTTTGACAGTCTTCTAATACCAACACTCTTCCTACATGAGAAGTCTAAAAAGTCAACTATTCTAAACATTAGGATAATTTATTTATTTTGTTATAATATTTGGAGATGATAATATAATTACATTAATTCCTTCCTTCAATTCCCCAATGTACACCTCTCTATTCTCTTTCAAGTTTATGGTCTCATTTTTTCCATTTCTGTTACATGTTTGTGAGCATATGCATGTATGTGTGTATGCATGTATATATATATATATATATATATACATTTATAATGCAAACTGTTCAATCCATGTGTCACTTGAATGTATATGTTTTCTGTGCTGAATATTTGGTACTTGATAGCCAATTAATGTGTTCTTTCCCAAAGAAGGCTATTTCTCCCACTCTCATCAATCCTCAGTCTCCTGTAGTTCTTTGTCTAAAATGAAGTCCTTGTAAGTGGACAGAGGAGATTACTTTTTCTAGGTGGTGGTGCACACCTTTAATTTCAGCACTTGGGAGGCAGAGGCAGGTGGATCTCTGAGTTCAAGGACAGCCAGGTGTACAGAGTGAGTTCTAAGACAGTAAAGGCTACACAGAGAAACCCTGTCTTGGAAAGCAATAAAAATGAAGCCTTGTGAGCTTTTATTTCCCTTTCCATGTTACCATGTCTATTGGTATCATCCTTGTTCAGGTCATAATTAGGCAGCCAAGTTAGTGAAACTTACAGACTCTGACATTTCTCTGAGGAGCAATCTCAAAGCAAACTGATCATCAGGCTTTTACAATCTTTTTACTCCATCTTCCCCTAATGGTTACTGAGCCTTAGATGAGGAAGTTGCGTTGTAGATAAGTGCATCAGTCTAACAATAGATTATTGCAATATTAGTCATAATCAAATAGAATAGTGTCAATTAGGACTGGACTCTAAAACATTGCAGCTTGATCAGTCATGGTTTTCTATAGTGCTCTCTGTTGCAGAGGGTTTTCTTGATGGTGGGTGAGAACTACACTCATCTGTGAGTATAAGGAAGTTTAAATATTTAGAATGCAGCTTGGGTTTTGGAATTTACCATAGTGGCAGTTATAGGTTCTCCTGCAAGAGTTATAACTTCACCAGCCCTAGAGAGTTGGCCATGTTTCCAGTACCAGACATGTCTTCTCTCTTATTGAGCAGGCCTCAGGTTTAATAGAGAGCTGTTGGCTACTATCAAGTTATGTGTACCTCTATTGCAGCCTTATGGTTATTGTACCATACTTGTCATTGTTCTGACTCATAAGCATCATAGCTGGGTAAAACTATTGTTTGCTTCCTTATTTTGAAAGCTTGCATAGTACCCTTCCCTCTCTGCTCATTTAAGGTAGTTCTAGAAGAGAAGGCTTTCAGACAAGATCTAACTTAGGTCCTTTTCAAGTCCTGTGTCTCAAGTCCATGTTTTCTTCAGCAACAGGGACTTACTTTTCACCTTCAGGGAACAATTAAAGGCAACAGCAATAGACTGTGTGTTGGGAATCTATCTAATGGACTGAACAAACAACTCAAAAAAGAGCTTCTCATGCCTGGTATTGGGATTTTGTTAGATAGTCTATGAATCTTGGGGCAGCATAGTCATGCCAGATCAGAAAATTTCCTTTAATTTATATGAGTATATGCATATACAGACTTAGGTAGATAGTTAATAGTCTGATTTTTATGACTTTTCTCACACATACTTACTGCTATTTTACCTTTCTCTCTACATCTTCTGTATTTATCTTTCTCATCATTCCTATATAAATCCCCTTTCCATTTTATCCACTTTATTCTTCCAGGTCACTTGTACCCTGGCTAACTGCAGAAACAAATTATTCAAGAGAAGCAATAAAGGTTGAACAAGAATCAATAAAGCAGTGATCTGTAAAAGTGTTTAACTTTGAAACTGACAAATCCCAAACACTCCAGTGTTGATCACCCAGGGGTCAAACAGACAGCCCACCTAAAGCTGTCCTCTCTTTGACAGTAACTGCTGGCCTGCAGCTTAGGTAAAATACCAAGTGCTTTACAAAGGCTGTGGTGGTTTCATGGAGATGGGCTCTCACTGAAAGCTTCATTCTTGCTTATGTATCAGGTCCATTAATTTAATTGAATTTATATATAAAATTTTATGCCTATAACCCCCTTCATGTCTTCACAATGCTGGATTGAACATATCATAAATGAAATCCTGGAAAACCTTGGTCAAACTATTTGGTCAATTAGCTCTGCATGAAAAAATTATTATTGTTGCTTACTGAGCTGATTGCAGCAATAATGAAAACACAAAGCAAAGAATTTATCTAGGAAAAGAGACCCAGTGTATCCTCCTTTCCATGACCAAAGCCTGTATTCAAGCTGTTATTTCCCTCTGCATTTTATTTTATGGCATAATACTAAGAAGTAGAGAGGCTAATAGATGCAGAAAAGACATATCCAGAAGACAATAAAATCATGAAAATAGTTATCTCAAAACCCCTTATTAACTACTAGATGTTATGACAAAATGTGTCCCATATATAATAAATGTGATATGCTTAGTGGTGTTTGAATGTAAAATCCTCTTCTCTATAGATTCTCATGTGTAAACATTTGGTCACCATTTAGTTATCCTGTTTGGAGAGGTAGTGGATCCTATGGGGAGTGAGTTTCACTATAAGAAGTGGGTAACTGCAGGTTAACCCTGAAATTTAATATCATGGTCCAACTTCCTGTTCCCTCTCTAATTCCTGGGTGCTGATGCAATGTGACCAGCGAGACTCTCACTCCTCTCCTGTCATCATGCTTTCCCTGATGACTGCTATGACTTTCTTGCCATGATGAACTATGTCGTTATGTAACTATGATCCAAATAAACCCTTTCTTTCCTAAATAGCTTTATCAGAATATTTTGCTGCACTAAGGATAAAGTAAATAATAAATTCATTTAAGTTTTCTTATGGAAGTAGAAGCTGAGTCCTATAAAGATGGTGTAACTGTCCTAAGAATGTCACTTACGGAATGCAGATGAGAAAAGTCAGCTTGTCAACCTCTTGACTTCATTCTCTCAACAATAAGGCAAACAGTTATGTAGTGATAGAGTGAAGCGCGGGCCTGCTTTTGTCCAGCCCAGCTCCCGCACGGCTAGCTTATACCC
>LOEQ01005004.1:107761-123952 GCA_001685075.1 Bramus lutescens | reverse complement strand
TGCGGGAGCTGGGCTGGACGAAAAGCAGGCCCGCTCCCCTTATTACTACAAATGCTGGCCCTAGAAGACACACTGAGATGTGTCTACTAGCCAATGAGATAATCTAAATAAAGAAAATACAGCTGATATGGCCCCTGGCTTATGAGAGTACTGTGAAGCTATTGGGATAATATTAGCACACAAAGTATTCTCTTGGAAGTTAACCAGAAGAGTTTACTCACATTTATGTTGAAGAAAACACTGATTATTGGTTCCTTGGAAAATAAACTCAAAATCGATATTCATTAGCATCTATATTTATGTTTTCAAATTTACAAATAAAATTTTGAAATAGTTTGTGGCATCCCATAATTCACTAAATACAGCTATCTAAGCTGTTATGGTCCTAGCTGGAAAAGAAGGACAATAACCTCACTTATGTAATCATACTGACAAATGTTTGTGTTTGAATACTTACCCAGTGCTAACATGGCTCAAGCATGATTTTTGCACTGAAAATAAAAATTAATAAAATGAGCAAATGAAATCATGACCTTATTGAGAAGTCAAAGATTCCCAGTAATACGGGATATGGAGCATAACCTGCCATCTTCTTCCAGCCCTGAGACAGGGATACCAGCTGAGTCACAAAACCTTCAACCTGCAATCTGTGCTGCCTCCAAGATGTTTCGGGGCATCAGTGATGCAGAACTTGTGGAAGGGGCCAATCAATGACTGGTCCAACTTGAGGCTCACGCAAAGAGAGTTTGCCCATTTGTAACACTGCTTAGATGGACAGTAACCAGAGGCAGGATAGCCCAAAGACTCAGGATAGGACCAAACAACTGGGAAAACAAGAAAAAAATCAATTAAAGGATCACTAATGATATTCTGCTATACTTATTGATCAGGGTCTAGCCCGATTGTCATCAGAGAGGTAATCAGCAACTGAATACCATCAGATACAGAGACACAGGGCCAAACACTAGGTAGGGTCAGGGGAACCTCACAGAAGATGGGGAGGAAGAACTGTAGGAGCCAGAGTGGGTCAAAGACACTAGTAGAATACAGCCAAAAGAATCAGCTAAGCAGGGCTCATAGATCACAGAGACTGAAGAAACAATCATGGTCCCTGCATTGGTTTGAGTAATGTTCTCTGCATAGATTTTATGGTTATGTAGCTGGGTGTTCTTGTGGGACTCCTAACAGTGGGAATATGAAGCATCTGGGACTCTTTCAGCTGCTCTCAGGACCCTATTCCTCCTACTGTGCTATCTTGTCCAGCCTTGATGAGGGTTTGTTCCTAGTTTTACTGTAGCTTGCTATGCCATGTTTGGTTGGTATCTCTGGGAGACTTGCTCTTTTTTTCCCAAGGGAAATGGAGGAGGAGGGAATCTGGAGCACAGGGGAGAGGCTGAGAAGAGTGGAGGGAGGAAAAACTGTGCTCAGGATGTAATGTATGAGAGAAGAAAATAAAAGAAATCATAGTCGTGACAAACATATGAGCAAGTGTTTCTGTTGTTTCATTTATAATCATTTATATCGGTCAAATGTTTAAGTCTTTTTCTAAGTTTAAGACTTTTTCTTTAAGCACTATTTTCTTTCATTATATTTGTCTATATGTGTGCACACACTGGCATTCACAGGTGCTGTATGCTACAGCATATGGGAGCGAAAGGACAACTTGCAGAAATCAGTTCTTTCCTTTCACTGTATGGTTTGTGGAGATTGAACTTGGGATATCCGTCCTGCTTTTACTCACTGAGCCTGTGCTGAGCACTGTGCTGTCACCCTTAAAATAAGTGTTTCTTTCATCCAATAGTATGAGGCATTTTGGAAAATTATACTCTTAAATCTAATAATATTTGTATCCAAATAAGCAGAAATCTGCAAAGTATTCATGAAGAAAATAGCATGAAGATTAGCTGTTAAAACCGTCACTGCATTCCAATTACAGAGAACAAATTTATTCCTAAAATTATAAGGAAAGATATGAGTGGATTAAATAGCAAGAGATCAAGTGGAATAACAGTTAAACACCGCTTTTGCCCTTCTAAAAAATTTCTTTAAAATAGATGGATTTATGAAAATATGTGTGAATTATTTTGATTGTTTAATTCATCTGATATGTTTATTTGGCTAAGACTTTATTTAAAATCAACACAATTATAATATTCCAATAGCTCATTTTCCTGAATCTATATATAATCAATATAGATGTTTTGATGAGTTAGTCATATAAACATATTAATGAGTACATACATTTAAATGAAGCACAAAAGCAATCAACGCAAAATTAGGCTAAAATACTTAAATAAAGCTTAGCATTAGTACTGAAGGACTATCTATCTTTTAGAACATTCTGGTGAATAAAGTAGGTCTCCATCATCAGAGAGAAGGCAACAAACAGCTATTTAGAGTCAACCAATAAAGTGAAAGTTGAAACATGACTTTAAATTTAAACACAAAAGAAAACTATAGAAGATTTTAATTATATTAAAAGACAAAAAGATAATTTCCGGAACAAAATCAAGCAATTCCACTTTTAGAGACAAAGAGTCATGAAGAACTAGTTGGACAGATGGATAGTCAAAAGTAATCATGGTACGCTGCGTCAGTGTCTGCATTCAAAATGATCTTTAATATTTAGACTATATGCTTAGCATGACTTTTATGGGTCTTACTTCTTTTCTCTGTAACTTACTGCATGTCATAGGCATGGCTTTATCATTATGACTGACACATCTGTAGTGAGAAGGATTGAGCCCAGATCCTAGAATGTATTAAACAAGTAACTTTCACCAATCAATACCCATGTCTCACCCCTATGTTTCTAATGCTTATGATAGACTAGAAAGGAACACACACACACACACACACATACACACACACTCACACCATGATTGTTCATTTTTATCTCAATAGATTTATAATCCTAAAACTCAAACACAACCATTACTGTTTTGATATTCCATTATGTGTGTACAAATTCATGATTCTGTGAGCTGCTTTCTCTAGAGACATTTGTCTGCTATATGAAAATGCCTATAATCTAAACTATGATGAAGGCATTGATGAAGTAGGACTTAGATTAATCACTGACTTCCCCAAAACAGTACATAGCTTATAAGTATATTGTTATGAGAAAAATCTTACAATCCATATGCATTAGGAATTAAGCATGGAATTTGATAGCATTTAAGCCACAAATAATAGATAATCCAACCAAATCTTGCTACAGGAAATTTGAAGTCAATGAGAAGAATCAAATTTGATAATAAATAAATGTATGCAATATATATATATATAGTACAAAACTCAGTGTATTCTTAGTCATTTACTCATTTAAATATAAAGAATGAAATAGTTTTGCCATTTGTTATATTGCAATTTTATGATCTTTCACATATAAATAAATAAAATCTATTTTATTAAAGAATTTTTGTTTTCAAAAAAGTTAACTATTTGGTGCTTGCATTCACATGAAAATATTTTGCTTCTCACTAATTGTTTTTTTCTGCATCTTATGCTTTCCTTTCACCACAAAGTGATACTCACAGTCTGTATTCATTTGCATATTCAAAAGAGATAACAACAGAGTCAGAACCTGTGTAAAGAAAAAACAATCAGTTTTCTTTAACATGGACCCTCATTTTAATTAATACAACAGCATCATGACTGCTGGAAAAGAGAAGAAAAATTATTAGGTAATGTAATATTGGGTTTCATTTATCCTCATTAACATTAATTTGGAACTACAAAAATTGCCCTAATAGGAGAACCAAACAATTTCAAGATTAAACAATGAGCATTTCATTGCTTTTAATATCAGAGAAAAAATTTTGCATGAAATAATGCTGGAAATTTTAAGAAACATTGCTATGTTGCATCTCTTGTACCAAAAGTCTGCCATTTCATCCTTTCAGTGTAGTGACTCTGCAATGTTTTATGAGTTAGAATCACAGAAAGAAACAGTCCAAATATAATTTTCAGAAACTGGCATCAGAGTCTGATGCTCTGCCTGTAGGAGAGACAATCGTTATTATTTTCTTGGTATTCGTAGGTTTCCTGGCATATCAGAGCATCAGTGCCAAAATAAGGGTGCGCTTGAACTCTATATCGACTACAGAGAGAACATCTGGAATTGGCTTTCGATTATTCAGATGTAGAAGACACGAAGATATATACTTTATAAATTGCAAAGGTAACAAGGTAAAAGTGTTTCCATGTCTCCTTTCTGTAGTTTTCTCCATTTGATAGCGGTAACAGGAGTGATGCAGCAAAGAGACGTGCAAGGAAACTAGTGTCAAAATGAGGTAACACCGAGAAGCATATAAACCCTTCCTATCTGAGTAAACTCTAAAACCTGCCGCACAGACACTGTGTGGTCTGGAAATAGCTCTGTGTGTGGCAGTGAGAATCCACCATGCTTTCCTGCCTGTGCGCTCCTAGCTGACCTGATCCTGCCACCTCCCCCATGCAGGGAGCGCTGAGACATGAGTGTGGTCTCAAGCTAGTTTGTTCCTGACCATGAGTGTGCACACAAGCATCCACACCCAAAGTCGGTTGTGAGCATCTGCCCCAAACCTTCATTCCGCACCATTCTATAGTCCCGTGTTGGGCAGCATTCCGTAGGCAGAGATTGCTCATTCATTTCCCAGGCAACCAGACCCAAGCTGAAGCGTAAGAGCAAGCAAAGTGGGCCAGTGTTCTGAGGTATTCCTAAAGCGAGATATGTTGATGGCATTGGAATTGAGGAAAAATGGGTGATATTGTAGGGGTTTGTAATTTGATGATGAGACTAAGATTAATAAATTATTGATGACAAAAATAATTCATTTATATGAATGTTGGAAATAGTTTAGGATAGGCATGGTTTTAGAGGCAATGCTATTTGTGAAATGACCACAAATGCAGCTGAGAGACTCTCAGTCTGTCTGTCTTGCTTTTTCATGTTGTATTCATAAATTATTAGAAAAGCTACATTTGGATCATGATAAAAAAATTCTAAAGCTTTGTTGTTTTATGGTTGCTTTTTTATCAAAAGTGTGCATTTTCAACTCCAACCAACAACAAATATAACTTATACAAAAATATTTTAGTGGCATCTATTATTCTTTAAGCAATTGACTGCATGGTTTCATTTAATCCTCATCAAACAATATGGAAATAACAATGTGTGCATCCTCAGGAGACACATGCAGAAACAACCATTAAGCATCAGGTACCATTCTTAGAGGAAGTTTTAGATCAGAAACTGGATCTCAAGCTTTGTAACTCTAAAACATTTGATTTTCTGTTCTATACTTGATTTAAACTCATCCTTGAGATATAGATTCTTTTATTAAAGCCAATATATTTATAAATACAGTGAATCTCAAACTCAGGAGACCATAAGTGTCATCCGGGCATAAATCATCTTCTAGTTATAGAAGGAGAGCTGAATAGGAAGATCCTGTTTAGAACATTCAACGTGGTTGATGAACATGAAAAGATCGGGTGGAAAAAAATTGAAGATTTAAATAAATTCTATAGATACTCTATATCCATGGCTAGGAAGGTTCAACATCAACAAGATGCCTGTCCTTCAAAGGTTGATCTCTAAATTCAACATAATCCCAAGCAAAATTGTAGGAAGACATTTTTCTGAATGTTGACACCAAGAGTTCACACCACATAGGAGTGCAGAAGAGTCTGAATAGCCCACAGACTTCTAGAGGAAAACAGAATTGGATGATTGGCAGTAATTGACCTGACATTGCAAAAATTAGAAAAACGTGGTATAAATTTGAAGAAAGGGAGACTTGAAGAGTGCCATAGAGAAATCAGAACAGAATCACTAATATTCTGGCAGCTGAATTCTGACAAAGGAACAGTGACAAATGATTGGAGAGAGAACAGTGTTTCAACAAACATGGTTGGAACAATTGAACATGTGTGAGAAAGAAGGAAGAAAAGGAGATCTCAAGAGAAAAGAGAGTAGAGAGGAGAAAAGAAAGAAATCAGAAAGGAAGGAATGGAGGGAAGAAACTCATTAGAGATATATTGCTTAAAATGTGACATCAATGAATCACATATTAAATATTTGACAAAACCTGACTATAACATTTCTAAGCTGCAACAGAAGAAAAGCTAATGTTGCAGAGACAACTGAGAGTTCAAGAGATTCAGTCCCAGCACCTATGGCAGCTACTTATAATCACCTATAACTCCAGGACAGCTACACTTAAGTGCACAAATGCTCACAAAGGCACAAACATACACATATAGCTTTAAAATATTTTCAGAAAATCTAGGTGACTTTGTCTCTAAATATTACTCAGGACCAATACAGCATTTAAATGAAGAAAAAACCAAGTTGATCTTCACTTCTGTTTTGTGAAACATGATCCTGGGAAGGATGACACGAACCACATAGAATGTGTGTGTGTGTGTGTGTGTGTGTGTGTGTGTAGATATAGATATAGATATATACATGTATATGTCTGACAAAAATATGATCTGGGCAGTTCATTAACAAGGATAGAATGGAAAACAAATAAGCATATTAGAAGGTGGATCACACAATATACTGCTAAAGACTCTCAGGTTCTCAGCCATGAGATGTAGGCCCATATTTCCATATGGCATGGTATCCAGGCTATCAAGCCATAGTTCCCCACCTGAGGTGGTCACATAACCTTCCAGACAGGCTGTCGCTAACCTAACAAAAGGTCAGGATGTTGCTCTGCTCTTTCTTTGTAATTTGGAGGATGCCTGAAAAGAAATGCTAATTCAGCCCACCTGACAGCTAGCATACAGACCAGGAAGATATGACAGAGGAGGCACAGGTACATGTGCACGTGACTAACACCCATTCACCTGGTTACCTAGGAAACAAAATGCTGATGATTTCAGCCCTCAGTTTATGTTTTGATATATAAGGCTGTTTGGAGAATAAAGCAAAAGGAATTCTTCAGCATGTGAACTCAGGAATTCATGACGGATCATGGAGAATCTTCTTCTTGATAAAGCCATGTGAGTTGTGTCTTTACCAGGTCTCCACACCAGTCCAGAGAGAGATAGTTTATGCTGCGGTCTGGTAGAGAGAAATAGTTTAGGGTCCGGGCTAGCACAGGACCCCAACAGAATAGTGCCCAACTCACATGTCTATGGGAGCAGCAGAACAATGAACAATGCTGTGTGGAAAGAAGACTTGAGATCAACTTCAGTACTGTTATGAACAGTTTTTCATTATCCTGTATAAATTTAGTATGCTTCTGTAATCTGTCATCTTCAGAGCTGAAAACTTACAACCATACCAAACTGTATGTAGTTATTTATAGTGGCTTTATTGAATACTGACAAAATGTGGAGGTGATGGTGTTATCATTCATTTTGGGAAGAGATGAACTAACTCTTTTACTTTTACTATGAAAGAGGACACTATTCACCATTACCCATGGCATATGTGTCTGATGCATATTGCTTGACGAAAGATGACCACCAGTAAAGGAAACAGGGCAGCATCTTTCCATGTATGTGGCACCTGACTTAAAGTGAAATTGTACGATGGAAATAAGATAAACCATCTGCAGGGAAAGGAAGGATGGAGGAATGACTCCCTTGTTCACAGTGGATTTTAAGGATTGTAAAACCTACTATGATGATTTGTACACTCTTGCTGTAGGAATTTCTACAGCCAGAAGCCTTTAAATTACTCTCCCACTTGGGTGTGGCCTCTTATACTATTTATGCCGATGTAAAGCACGTGTCTGGCCTCCTTTCAGGCTGCTGGATTCAGTTGCTGTTCTCCGTTCCAACAGAGGATTTTGACTTGCGAGTCTACTCCTAAGTAAATAACCTATTATTCTCAGTTCTGAGATAGTGTGGGATTTCTTTTAAGCACCCTTCTTCATGGGCTCTATGGGTTCTCCCTCCAACTCTGCCTTTCTCCTCCCATGCTACAGACCAAGATAGTTCTTTATTCATTAACCAATAAAAAAGCAGCACACAGACAGAAGGGTCTCCCACACCACATTCTCTGCATTCAGTTATCAAAATACACCAAACTCTTAATTAGCACAAACAGGGACTGACCTCAGTAAATGGTAAATATATCAACTCTTGATCCTTAAAGATTTGTTTACTTTCTTTATGTGTATGATATGAGTGCTTTGGTTACATGTAGGTATGTGCACTGCATGTGTGCAATGCCCATGGAGGCCAGAAGAGGGGTTTGAATACCCTGGAACTGGAATTGTCCGTGTTTGTAAGCTGTTATGTACCTAGAAACCAAATGCATGCCCTGTACAAGAGCAACCAGTGCTCTTCACTGCTGGCCTATCTCTTCAAACTTGCAATGGTTTCAATGAGAAATGTGTTTCATATATTAAGTCATTTGAACACTTGGTTCGTAGTGGGAGGGATTGGTTGAGTATGTTATAGAACCTTCAGAAAGTAATGCCTTCACTGGGGTGGGTTCTGATGGTTTTGTTGTCTTGTGTCATTTTAGTTGACGCTCTCTCTGCTTTCTGCATGTGGTTGAAGATGTGATCTCTCAGCTTCCTGCTCTGACTGCCCACTGCCCTGCCTACCTAACCATTATGGACACTCACTCTACAACGGTTAGTCGAAATAGACTCTACCCTAAATCACTTCTGTTTATGGTATTTGTTTTATCACAGCAAAAAAGTAATTCATACATATTCCAATAGTGATTCCTTAATTATTATAAATATATTGGAATAACAGAAGATGTTACTTTTAGTATTACCACAGGAGTGAAAGTTGTAAAGAAAGTCTGTATTTTAATAGTAAGGTATTTATTGTGAATCCAAAATCCCTAAAAGAATACAGTCTTATAGCTGTGTATGTATGTGCATAAACATACACACATGCGGGAAGATCCTTGTTCTGAAAGAAGGCTTCAGTCACAAATGATTTGAAGACATGAGAGATTATAATCCTTTCAGAAAATAAAAATGGTACTAAAACTGTGGTTTTGTTTAGAACAACAGCCTCTGCAGGCCCTGGTGATAAGTTGTGTGCTGGTAACCAAGGAGTTCTTTAAGGTCCTTGTAAACTATTTCTGCTATACATGATGTTTGATTTGAATAAACCACTTTCAAAGAAATATTAGAAAAAAATTGAAAATAATAACTCCATGAAAGAAAATAAATAACATGCCATAAATAGTATGTTTTATATATGCATTGATCTGTGCGAATGAGATTAGTGGAGGGGTAGTGACTATATAGTATGGATATGTGTATAGAGACTAGAGTATTATCATGCATGTTTTATATTGCTTTTCACTATTTTGAAACACTAAATCCAGAATAAACTGGCTTGCCAGTTTACCCAGTTGAATGCTCTTAATTGTTATGAATGTGAGCCACTCTTTTCCGAGTTCCACATAGGTGCTTGCTAATGATATGACACATAACTCATATCCTCGTGCTTACACAGCAGGGACTTTCCTGATTCAGACATCTCCATTGCGTCTCATATTTTTATTTAACAATTTTGGGACTTTAATTTAAGGACTTGCTCATCTTAGGAAAATGCTCTACAGCAGGATTTTATCCCTAGTCCTCTTTTAATTTTGCATTTTGAGAAGTGGCTTCACAAGACTCCCTCAGTTGGATCACTCTGAGGTCAAGGTAAAGATAAATGTGCTATATTCATGTTCTTCCAGCTTCGTCCTCCAGTGCCCCTGGGGTTGCAAATCTGAGCCACCAGTCCTGGCTCACATTGAGAGCCTCAGTAGTGATCTTCTTTGTCCTTAGTCTGGACTGTTGGTATGGATAGGAGAAAGAAACTTCTGCAGGAAGCTGAATGCACAACAGGGCAGGCTCTCCCTTGGGATGACAGATATACAGAAGATGACAGCTATGTGAAGGGCAAGCTGGCCTTTTTCCACAGAATTCTTTAGGCAATCTTTGTTATTTGGGGAGAAAAGGTGCCATATAAATGCAAACGGTTGAATTACTAAATTAGCTTCTGCTTCCATTGTTTTTCCATTCCCTTCTCTTCTGAGAGCACAATTAATGCAGGGCACATTATTGTACTCGGGAAAAAAAAAGGCATAGAATACCAGTTTCCCCTTGGTAAGAAGAACACTACCCAGAATGAACAAATTCTTAAGCCCCTCACCCTTCACTTCCAGCTTCAGATACATTCACATTCTTTAAAACAAAAAGTCACCTTTAGAAAATTATTTGGTTATTTCTAGCTACACTAATGATGTGTAAAGCAAACAAAAATTATTTCTAACAAGCACAGAATTGTGCTAAGAGTCAAGTGCCTCGGGATACATCCTATTGTTCTGAGTAGCTTCAATAGTGAAACCCCATGGTCAAGGTCTCTTTATTTTTAATCTTGAAAGCTCTTAAAAGCTCATGCAAACTGAACAATATACACAATAGGATTTGTGACAATTGTCCTGTCGTGTAAAACCCTATTACTTGATATATTGCAAAGGGGTTTGGATCCCCAAGCGTAAAAAGCCTCCATTGCTAATATCTGGTTGTGTAGTTATTTTTGAGTACTGATCCCTTTGGATCGAATTTACATAATGAAATAGTGGATACTGTCCACCTTTGCTAATTGAGTCTTCAGTGGACCATGAGAGGGCAGTAGTTTCCTAGACAGCTTAGAGTCAGGTTAAGGACCTTTTTCTAATTGTGTTTTCTTCTTACCTATAAACTGAGAAATATAAAAAGGAAAATGCTACATACAGCTTTTACTTATTCACTCATACATTCCAACAATATTTATGAAGTATATACTATTCTCAGGATTGTGGGTCTAAGAGTGACCCATCAGCAAATAAAATAGACAAAAGTCTTGCCTTTTTCCATAAATATCACACTAATAAAAATGCATTTGTAATCATAAATTGTAAGTTACAGAGACAACTTGGAAAATTTAGTTCGTATTCTAGCTTTTGTCATTAGTAAGTCTCTAGATCAAATAAAGAAAAAAGCATATGAATAGCTTTATCTATAAAATATCTTATAACTGTAGTTGAAGTGAAGTCATGAAAAAAAATCTTTGAGTATAAATAAGTGTTACCTTTCACTAGGAGATATTGATCTAGATATTGATAGTAAAATATCGTACTAATCTTAAATATTAATAATACATATAGAGAAATTAACACAGAACAGAGGATAGCAATTTTATCATATAAAAAAACTAATTGTAATGTGAATAAAACTTTAATTTAATAAAATTTAAAAATTAAATAAAATAATTTAATTGTGTCATAGAAATTTGACGGATGTAAATGAGAGAACAAGTGTCAGGGAAAGTGCATTCTGGGTAGTTGAAGTAACAAACAAAATAGGCAGTAAGTTTGGATTGGACACATTTGCTAACAGCAAAATGACTTGAAGTCAAACGTCGCTAAACAGGGCTAAGCACACAGACACACACACACACACACACACACACACACACACAAAAGACTGGGAGTAGATGAATTTAAGCTGTCCAGCAGAGAGAAGGAGGTCTTTAGTGTCATGTTTGGTTTTATTCCAGCTGTACAGGAAACTTTCATGAAATGCTGACATACTCAGAAAGATTCTATCTCTTTCATGTGAACACAACTATTTCTCAAGCATAGGTGTGGTACAGCCGTGAAATCAAATCAATTTTTATTGATGAAGCAGCTAGGAGAATCATTTAGCTTTATGTAAAACAAAAGTGGAAGAGGTAAAGTGTGACATAGTTCAATGGCAAAGTACTTAGAAACTGCACACTTAGTAGATAAAGGGCCGGGAAAAGAAAGGGCAAATATACAGTCTTAAATTTTTAGTCGTCTAACAAAAATGCTGAAGAGAAGGATTTTCTAGAAGTGCTTCCACTGGGTTACCAAAGACTTGAATTTTATGTAGATAACAGACTGCAGAAATACACAATATTCACAAGTTTGTGCCAGCTGCACACTGCTTCCCTCAAGCGAGTCTTCCTTATAACTCAGCAATCTTAGCTCTCACCATGTCTCACTTTTTCTTTTTTTTTTGCAAACCATTCTTTCACGTTTCCTTCTCAGACAGCCACCTCCCTTTTTCTATTCATAGTTGGTAGACTCTGTAGTACTCTCTAGTTAGAAATTCAAAACAACCTGTGATTATAGTTTCATCCTTTGTCTACAAACGGACTTACCTACAGACCTGGGCTCTTGTATTTTGTGATTTTTGACCAATGTCAGTGAAAGAATTGTCACCAACCCCAATGAGAGCTTCCTTTACTTGTTTTCTGAGCATTCTTCATTGCTGATTTCAAACATTTCTCAAATATTTACTCCATTGCTTTACAACCTCATATATGCCATACTGTAGAATGAATTAATAGTAACTGAACATCCTTGACTATTTCCTTCATGAAAAGAGTAAAACAATGTTCTATTCCTTAACCATGTTCTGTCTGTTGCCACCCATTTTCTTTGATGACGTTCTCACAACTCTTCCGGAAAAGGTAGTGTGTAATTGGTGCCACGATTGCCTTACCATCAACTCTTGAGCACAGACCCAGTATGCATTTTGCTATGACCACTTAACTAAACATGTGCCAGTTCTCAGAAGTTCCCACCCCTCTTTGCCTTATACCTATATATTCTTCTCCCTGTGTTTTCAGCTTTTCACACTTAATGTCTTTCAGCACTCTCTGCTTTCCATGTTTTGTTCGAACAGAATTTCCTGATGTTTTTCTTATCTCCCTGGCAACTTACTTCAACTCATTCTGTTTTTGGATGCTCTAGTGTCCTAATGTGTGACAGCACTGAAGTCTTCATTCTTAGCCCTGACCTCTTCTTTCTCTGTATACCTGAGCACACAGGAGTGACTCCTTAACTGAGAAGACTTTGCAGATCTTCTAGATTCTGAGCATGATAACATATTATTTATACCTTTAACTTCCAGGGTCATAAAATTTCAGCCTTTATCAGAATCTTTCCATAAATTTACAATAAACATAGCATAATAAACTTATCTCCAATAGCCTACCAACTGTTTACAGTAACTGATTAATGATGACATGAATCAGATCTATACAATAGGCAGAAACAAATAAGTTTACCTGCCCCAAATATGGAGAACAAGGATCTTCAGAGACACAAACAGCTATCATACAGTGCCTCTGATCACTGGGTGAGCAAACAGCCAGTTCATAAAGAGTCTGGTAACAGTGAAAAAGGTGTGGTTGGGGAATCTGGAGGATCACACACACATATACAATAACTAGCTGAAGCTAGGAAAAGAACCATCTAAACCTGGCTGAATTTTCATAAACAGGCACTTATTCACTCTCCAATTTCAAACCCCCAAGTACTCACATAGGGAATAATTGTCAGTGTAAGAAATTCTTTTTAAATTATATCACAAAAGACAAACAAACAAAAACCACTCCTTTTGGTACTATTCAGCAAAGGTATTTTCTGTCTCTCTTCTTGCACTTAGTCACTTTCTATAACTAAGCTTTCTCCATTTACCAACTGATGACTTGAGAACCAGAAAGGGTTAGTAATTAATCGATATAATACAATTAGGACATTTGTTAATGCAATTTGAACAGGATTTTGTAATCTAGTGGCTAGTATTAGGAAGCTTTTTTTTTTTGCTGATTTTTTGATGTTTATGGGAAAATCAACCTGCCAATGAATAAGTTTCCTTTCTTTTTTCCTCTCTTGATCTAAAATGCAGTATCAATTTTCAGAAGAAATTTTCAATATGTATGTAAACAATGAGGAATTTTCATAGATTAGCAAAAGCAAATGCATTTAAACAAAAACCTCTTTCTCTTGTAATCCAGGATTTATGAGTACATTAAATATATAAATGCAGACAGAATCAAAAGCAATCAGTAAGAAACATTAAATTGTTAATTATAGTACTTTATATTATCAACAGAAATTGTGTTCATAATTTTCCACAAACGATTATATACAAGGAATGCTTTGGTATCCAGACAATGAGAGTAGAATGATTATCGTCAAACATAAGTGCTTTGAATCAATATACCCCCAGAATTGCATTTTCAACATTATATGAATGTAATTGAACAACCAAGCATTATGCATGATGACTCCATCCTTTTAATAAAGTGTTATTGAAAAGAATATACTTTTACTTAAAAGATACCATCCATAAATTTAGGAAATTTTATAGATTTTTTTCTCATCTTGAAGATAATGTTTATCTGAACACCCTGAAGGGAAGATAAAGTAATAGTGTTTCGAAAATGACTTTGTGCTATATCTGAATCATGAATTCTTTCATCATACTGAAAGCTAAAAATAAATTTTATCTTCATTTATTCATCAGCAAATATTAATTTAATTACTACTATATTTGGGATCAAATCTAACACTTTGGGGATAAAAAATGAGTCTTGTTTCTTGTTTGTGACCATTTTTAGACTATGATCATGGAAGCAGAAAGAAAAAAACAGAAGATTTGAGGAAAAACATATTCATGTGGTATGCTTAAACATGCCATGGTAGATACAATGTTTTGTAAATAAAGACACGTTCCCAATGTTTCTCCACCTTCCTGTCTCCCTGTGAGGCTGAACTATGTAGAATCAACAATTCCGGTGACTAGCTGGGGGGAGGAGGACAGGAGGCAATCACAGCCAGTGTTATTTTTTTTTTCTGTCTAGGCTCCTTTTGTTTAGTTGTCCCTGCAGGCTAGCTGGGGGGACATTCTATTCTGCCACCATCTGAAGTTTTCAGTAGCAGTCTGCATACTATTTATTTCTGGGCAAAAGAATGACGCACTAAATTTAGTGTTAAGTCATTGCAAATTTCTTCTTTGTTTTCCTCAGTTCTGCCCACACCATTGTCAAGGGTCTCTTTCCTATCTTCTCCTCTGTCATTGACAAGTATTATTGAGTTATATCCTGCTGGGATCCTAATAAGGTGGGCATGACTGGAATGGTAAAGCATAATAAATGAAGTAAATTAGTGCATGAGAACCTGACTTAACATAAGAATTCAAATCATCTGTAATCCTTTCCTAATCTCTAAGAGAAAGAATCTCATACAAGGCAAAATAAGATATCATAGTTCATTAGAGGAGAGGTAATTACTAATGTTTAAAGACGTAGGGATATGTATCAGTAGTTAATCGCAGTGAACTGGAAAGTTAAAGAACTTCATCTTTGATGTCATCATATAGGAGATGAATGTCATACACATTTTCAGGTGAACATCAATAGGAACGGGTTGGAGGAGGGTCTTCCAATTGTTTGTCTAACCTAGCATCACTCCAAAACTGGGAAGTTGATGATGATGTTCATTCAGGCTGTGTGTTGAAACAAAGGGTCTCGGTCATCTTAGTTTGACAGTTTTTCCAAAACCGATGTTGACTGGGTTAAAAAAAAAATCTCTAAAACCTAAAAGGAAATTTGTCAAGTTTTAAGGTTTTCTCTCTTTCTCCACCAAAGAGAATTTGGGTATTACTTTCATGATAGGAGACCCCAAAATAACTTGTGGTAAATGTTAAGAATATTCTTCATCTTATTTTGAATTTTAGAATTTTTTTTTAAATTGATGTGTAGAGCAGCTGGAGAGGTGGCTCAGAGGTTAGCAGCACTATGCTGCTCTTGTATAAGACCTCGGTTTAGTTCCCAGCATTCATAAGTGTAAGCAGCCATGCTTACTTACCTGGCCAAGGTTACCTGATATGGTAGCTAGGAATTAAACCTGGACAGTTGGATGGTCCAGAGCATGGCTAAGGCTGTGACAATTTTATTGGAAGTAACCAGAATTTTAAATTTCTTTAAATTTATTAATTCCGTGTGTTTTCACATCATATATCTTAATCCCATTCATTCCTTTTCCCTTCTCATCTGTCCTCTGCCCCTAACCCCCACCTCACAAAACAAATTTCAGAAGAAAAAAAAGGAAGAAAATAAAATAAAAAAGGAAGGAATTAAAAATATCATCATGGATGCTGTGACCAACATGCAGTGCAACCCAACAAAATATGTCATATCCCCTTTGTCCAGACATCTCACTTGCAAGTGTTGATTGCAAAGAGACATTTGTCTCGTTGGAGGCCCTGGTCTCGACCGCACATTTGGTGCTGGGCCCCCACTAGGACTCTTACTGAACCTCCTGCTGCTAGCCTGTGTAGTGAAATAGGAGCATGGGCTGCTTTTCGTCCGGCCCAGCTCCCGCACGGCTAGTTTATACCCTGAAATAACAACACACAAATTGTATTC
>LOEQ01005004.1:95776-107730 GCA_001685075.1 Bramus lutescens | reverse complement strand
CTATCAAAAGGTCAAGGCAGTTTCTTTATTAACCAATGAAAGTAACACATAGATGACCCTGACCCTCCTACACCAACCCTGTCTTGTGGACATCCTACAGCTCTGGGTCTGTGGATCAGGTCCTTTAAATGCTACAGCAGATCATAGATGGGGTGGATATTGATGCAGGCCGAGTCATAACCATGGGTCTGGACCTGGAAAGCTATAATAGGGCTGGTCTACCAGATGTGAAAACGGACAGCTCTTCCATGGTCAATTTCAGGGCTGGTTCACCCATATCCGCACTAACAGTGTTGGTTCTTGTGGTGCCCTAGCAAGGCACAGGGTCTGTTCTCCTGAGTGTTGCAGCATTTGGGGCTTAGGGATGGCTCTCTCACAGGGCCAGCTCTCCCACCTGCCTCAGGCATTGATGCAAAGAGGGAGGCAACTCTTCTCTGCCTATGCCAACACAAGGCAGATGGATAATGGAGACAGTGGTCTCATGTTCATGATTTTGAGGCTGGTTCACCCACATTTCTGCTAACAGGATTGGCTCTGTTGTGCTGTCCTGGCCGGGTGCAGGGCCTGCTCTCCTGGGTGTTACAGCTGGTGGCAATCAGGGATAGCTCTCCTGCTCTAATGACCACAGGGCCAGCTCTTCCATGTGCCACAGGTGGTGATGGGCAGGAGAGAGGGCTTCTTTCCTCCACCCACACCAAAATAAGACAGATGAGAAATTTAATAGGGGCTGCCCTCCCATGCTCACAACTTTGGGGCTGGCTCATTCACACCTGCACAAACACCTCACCTGGGCAGCATAATAGATCTAGTCCTGTTAGTGCAGGGATGGATGAACAGCTGACCCCATTACCCATCTGTCTAGTGACAGCACAGGCCAGGGAGAGCTCTCTCTCCCCCCCTCTCTCTCTGTATGTGTGACACACACACACACACACACACACACACACACATACATACATGTCCCCACCCATCAATGCCTGGGGCAGGTGGGTGTTGGGAGATATGCAGCCTAGTCTTGAAAAGCATAAGACTACTTCTCCAACAGGTTTCCTCGGTGTATGACACTTGTGGAAATGGATTCTCACTTGGCAAGGACCAGTAGTCCATAGGACAACCTAGGAATTTCCAAAATTATTGCTGCTCTCTGGTTCTTTTCTCTCTCATTATGTTGGTGACTGATTCTTCGGGCAGTTTTTTCCTTTTACTTTGGCAGTGTTACATGCAATAGCTATAATTATCCCTGGAAATTCTATTTTTTTTCAAATATTTTGCCCTAAGATTCAATAGGGGCCTAATATTTCTCAGATCTCTTATCTGGAATTATTCACTGCAACTCCTAGTCCTGGGAGCTTTACTGACCCAATGGAGATAGCTAGGTACATACAAGAGAACAGTACTTAGAACATTAGCCATGTCTCACAGTTCTGGAAAGAAGAGTTGGGCATGCATCCACAGAATAGAGAAAAGGCCTCAGGAATACACATAGTGCCAAATGTTGAGAGTAAGTTCCTTGGACACCAATCATACAAAATCAACAGTAGGATCTGGTATATTCTGGTGGGAAAATGCAATGTGAAATATGGAATGGGCAGATCCATCTTTACCATACGCAGGAGCTTATATTGGTGGGAGAAGTATGGTGTAGTGGGATGGGAAAAGAGTTCCTTGTCAAAGTCTGCCTTTAACAGAGAGATGGAGACATGGGTTCAGCTTGCAGAAAACAGAACTGTATAAAAATATATCTTACAGACATGAAATAATTTTCTGGGTTTGAATAATGTCCTTAAAGCATTATGACCATGACTATTAGTTTTAACTTTATCACCTCAAGTAGCTGCCAGCTGGCCTAAGTTCTGTGAGAGCAGTTTGTATCAGGTGTTTAGTTAAGCCTGCAAAAATGCTAGACTTTACATTTAGAATAAGGTCATGCAGGGGGTGGGAAGGAAGCATAAACAGCAACAATGTGGATTTTCAAAATGATCACTATGTATTTCTTAAATTGTGATGTATTTCTTAAAGTCAAAAATGCAAGCCAAAGGTAAGAAAAAATAACAAAACTCCATTTAAGTATAAATAAAGACAGCCTGAGCAGCCAGGTGGTGGTGGTGCATGCTTTTAATCCCAGCATTCGGGAGGCAGAGGCAGGCAGATCTCTGTGAGTTTGAGGCCAGCCTGATCTACAAGAGCTGGTTCCAGGACAGGCACCAAAGCTACAGAGAAACCTTGTCTTGAAAACAAACAAACAAACAACAGCCCGAGCTATTCAGAACCACTGGAGTGCAATCTACTTGGTGGTCAGAAGTTTTCCTTGCATCTAAGGCCTTTGCCTGCCTCAGGACATCAGTAGGCACCATGAATGTATAGTGTGAGTATATTCATTCGGGGGAAGTGTCACAACACAATATAAAATTGAAACGTATTTTACGTGTTGAAAGACAAATACAGAGAAATTTATCATGGTTAGAGTTACAACTCAGTAGTAGGGCACTTATCTAGCATGTACGAGGAAACTAGGTTTAAGTCCTAGTCTCTCTCCCTCTTCCTCTCTTGCTCTCTCTCTTTTGATGTAGGCGGGTCTTCTATCTATCTGTTGCTTTCATTGGTTAATTAATAAAGAAAACTGCTTGGCCTGATAGGTCAGAACATAGATAGCTGGGGAAGACAGAACAGAATTGTGGGAGGAAGAAAGCAGAGACAGGCAGACGCCNCACACACACACACACGCACACACACACACACACAAGCTGATTTTCTATAAATTACACATTTGTAAATGTGGATGAAATAGAGAATCATTAGAAGACGATCTCAGTGGCAATAGCCTACTCTTATGGCTAAACAGAGATTTGCAGAGTGCTTCAGCAGGACAATTATTTAGGCCCAATGTGGGATCAAGTGGAAAAATGTTTGGAAATAGTCGTCACTGGTGTATTCAGTCATGTGATTAATTACAATAGAGAAAATAATTTGGAAGAGATTAGAAGGGCTGGAGACAAGGCAGAAGAAAGGATGATTCTCTGAAAGGCTGTATCAGTCAAGGCCCAAATACTTGTGTGTTAATTAAGACACAGATCCTACTGAGTATTAGGTTAGTGTATCATACAGGGAGGAGAGGAGAAATGCTGGACAAAGTCTTACATAAGAAGTTCTCTAAGGTCTAAGGAAGAAAGAAAACCAACCCCAGTGCCAGGTGTAATGTTGAGAAGAGAACAAATAGGACGAGAAATGAACAGCTGTGTTTAAAAGTCTGTTCTGTGATTCAGCACAAAGTCCTCCATAAGTGGATCTTGACTTTGGTGAGCAAAAGAACAAGTGGAAAACTAGTGTGTGGCTGTGCTAAATGTAAGATTCACTCACACATGGAGGCTGAGGCAAAAACTAGAAGAAAGAAAATGCCTCAGAGATACTCCATGAGACCCAAGAACTGAAATCAGCTTTTGTAAATCTTTCACTAAATGTCTGAACAGAAACCATTTAAATGATTAAAGATTGATTTGGCTCACAGTTTCAGAAGGAATAATCCATGGTCTCTTGTCTATAAACACTTGGAGAGAGCATTGTGGTGGTGGGAGCATAGAGCAGGGGAGGTGCCAGACAGGCAGTAGAGAAACAGAAAGAAGAAAGAGACAGGGGCAGATATCTGCAAAATAAATTACACTCAGAGGCACACATGCCTGAGCTAGAGCTCTCTCCGTAAATTTCTAAAACCTCCCCAAAAAATATCACCCTGTTGGAGGCTATGCAGTTGGTACAGTGAGCCTATGGAGGGTATTTCATAATAACCCCCACATTAGAAGTGAGATATGAAGAATGGAAACTAAGCGCCATTGACAAGGAGATAAATATATGTGTCTGTACCTCACACACGGGCAACCACGTGTTTGAAGAAAGGCAGGAATGTAGAGTCCTTCAAAATGGGTGGGTTGGCAAAGACTCAGCACATAAATCAATGAACATGAGAAAGCATCTTCTTTCTAGTTCATGTTTTATGCGATGTCTTTGCTCTTCAGGTTCACAGTCTAACAACGTAGTGACTGACATATTACTCCCACATCAACCATGCATCTATTTTTTTAAGACACGGGAAATATTCTAACAAAGAATTATGTGAAATGACTGAGTCTCTAATAAATTATGCAATGTATAAATAGACAGCCTCATTTCTAAACATAGGCAAACATTCTCAAATTAAGAACTAATGACAGCCATTAACAAATTGCATATGACATACGCTGTGAATTTAATCCACCTTATAAAATGCTTTTTGCATTTGCTGAGCTGAGGAAACTGCCATACTTAAATGCTCACCTTCCTTTAATCATCTTCCATCCTCACCCTCCGCACTTTTAGTAGCTACTAGCTACTATTGTCTATCTCTGTATGGTTACTTCTTTTCTGAAGATTTTTGTACTAATTACAGAGAATTCTAGGTCCTTTTGTTTGACACTATGCCACTTGCTTTGATCAGCTTTTAACATTCTTTAGCATATATTTTTCAGGAATGTGTTCATAGATGCAGATATTCCACAGTTGCATACTTATTCTTATAACTTTAAGAACTGAGTGGACTTTATTTGGTATTTAGACTATTACTTTTTCAGGTTTTTCATGTGAATTCTCCTTTAATTTTGCTCTCTTTATTCAACTCTGTGCCTTACAACAAAGGTGTTAGATCTAGATCATATTATCTTATACCTGGAAGGCTTGAAGTTCCAGATGTGCACTGTGGGACAATAATTATATTTAATGGTTTATATTAAAGTTCCTGTAACATTAGATGAATGCATGCAAAATATTAGCAGAATCCATGGGAGAAGAATCAAGTTTAAATTTTCATTATTGTCATATATAAATATAACCGTATAAATGTGGAACAAGCTAGCATACTTTTTATCATTTGATCTTTTGTTTTACATTTTAGATAGTTATAGTATTTGAAATTGAATTCAGGAGCCCATGAATGCTAGACAGTCATTCTCCAAGTTTATGCTTGATATTTTAGTGTTAATAGCACCTATTTTTTCTATAGAAAAATCAATGAAAATTATATTACACAGTAAACTATGTCTCACACATACATAGTAAGACAATTTTATTTAAATTTTTGATTTTTAAAACAGCTTACACTAAAAGATGATATATTTTGTACATCTAAGAGCTTGGATCCTGGGTATAATTTCAAATATTTTATTTATTTTCTTTACACAATAATCTTAAGACAGGTGTGATTTTATACCACTTTTACCTTTTAGAAGTTGAAAACAAATCAATAAAGCCACTAGACCAAAGCCACAGAGCTGTGAGTTATTGTGGACTAAAACTACCTTTGCAATCATAGCATGTTGGTTTCCAAATACATACTCTTAACAATTGGAGTAAAAGTAATATTTGCAATAATATTTAAGTGTGTGCCAGTTCTTTCACAAGCTAGAAAAACCTTCGAGAATGCATTGTGTTTTTCTGAGAGATACACTATATAGTACACTGCCTTACTTCATGTGTACATTGCTGCCTTCCCCATTCATAAACTGGAGGGTTTAAGACTAGACTCTAACCATTTCTTGTATTCAGATTAACCATTAGCATGAATATATCAGCCCAACTTCCTCAAAAGCAGTTCAGTGAAAAATAACAGGCCAGTGATTTGTGATGTGTAATTTAAGTGCCATGTTTTAGTAAACTAAGCACTGTTCAGCTTAGAGAAAACATTGTTTCCTCTGTTAGACATAGCATGCTGCTTCAGCATTAATCATCAGCATCATCTTCATAATTTGTTCAACATAATCTAAAGATGATGAACATGTATAGTTTGTGACTTATTGCCTTATTAATGAAATGTCTCTTTCTTGACTCCAAAATAACCTTAAAGAATTAAAATTTATAATAATACAATGATATTTGCTCAAATGTAACTGGTTTTGGTGGTGTTTTTTCTTCATTTTCATATATATTGCTCTATACTAACTATACAAACTTCTCTGTTTCATCGTAAAATTTCATACATGTGAATAATATATTTTGATCATCTTCAAAGCATATTATATTCTGCCATGTCTCTGCTGTTCTCTTTCCTCTACTCCCAATTCTCTTTCTATTTTTTTGTATTATTTCTATTGTTTTCTCCTTTCTTTTATATACTTTAAGTATTAGTTACATGTATACATACATATAAATACATTAATGCAACTTACTAAATCTCTTTCGCTCCTGCTCTCTCTCGCTCATTCTCTCTCTCTCTCTCTCTCTCTCTCTCTCTCTCTCTCTCTCTCTCTCCCTGTCGTGTGTGTGTGTGTGTGTAGGAGTGTCCCACTTGGTATTGGATTACTGGATAATCACGGAAGAGGCTCATCCTTAGTGAAGACAGATTTTCTCTCCATTAGCAGTCATTAATACCTGTAGGGGTTTTTTGTTGTTGTTGTTTTTAGATGAGGTTTTGTGAAAGTTCTACAATCCATTTTGGCGCTAGTACAAGTTCAGGACTTGTTTAGGCAACCGTATCACTGAGGATACATGGTTGCAGCTTCCCTGTCCTACAACCTAGTTCTCTTCCTGTTTCTTACATTCTTTCTGTCTGTTTCTTTTTTATGTTACCTAAGCCATGGATGTAGGAGTTAAAAATTTATCAGTTGTTCAGTAAGCTGTAGTTTGAGCACGTGTGGCTTGGTATAAAGATCTCCATCTACTGTAACAAGAAAATTCTGTGATGAAGGATGAGTGTCACACTAAACTTTGGGTTTAATGATACATAATTAAGATGTAGTTAGAAATCATACAGGCTTAGGGGGCAATATTAGTAGGTTCTCCTCTAGGTTCCATAGCCTTGCTCTCATTCCATTCTATATGAATAAGGCACAGTAAAGAGATCAGCAGTTAGCTTTTAAAGACCTTCCTGCCTGGCATTTCTGTTCTTATGTAATCCTTTCCACTCCAGTATGGGCTGGACTTATTGGGTAGCTTTAAATAAAGAATATAGAACAAGAGTGATAGAAATCACTTCTGAGATAAGCTTGTAAGATGTCAACAACTTCCAACCTGGATATTAGACCCTCTTGTTTTTCCTGAACAGCTCAACTTAGGGAAAGCAAGCTCCTTTGTGAGGACTGTTGCGACAAAGTCCACAGCAGAGGAATGAGGGTCTGTCAACAACCATGGGGTCAGTTTGCAAGCTGTTTTCTCACCAGTTGTACCACTATAGGCAAGACCTCCTAAGTGACTCTGAACCAAAGTCAATCAACGCAGCTAACCCCAGTGCTTGAGCCAAAGAAGCCGTTCTTATAGCGACTCTTATTTGGGGTAGTGTTCCGTAGAAGTAGATGAGAACTATAAACATATTTGCAACAGCAATGAAGAGCAGCATAACTCCATTGTGCCTGTGATATCACTAGCACTACATCCAGTCCCTCACTTGTAATTATTGTCTTTATCCTTTCTGTGTATTTAGCAGAAGTTAGGGGCAGGTAGCTTGATGTAATTGAAGGAATACTGAGAAATAGGTTTGGCAGTTCACCTTTCTTATTGAACCTCAGTTCATGAAATAAGAAGCCTTGTCTGTGTAGGTTTATGATTCTCATTCTCCCTTGTATGCCTAGTTTCAACATACTTTTTTATTATTATTTATTTTTGTTTGTTTTTCTTGGTTTGTTTGGTTGTTTTGTTTTGGTTTCAGTTTTCATTTTAGTTTTGGTTTTGGTTTTTTGATACAGAGTTTCTCTGTGTAACCACTCTGGCTGTCCTGGAACTCTGTAGACCAGCCCAGCCTCAAACTCACAGAGATCAACCTGCCTGTGCCTCACAAGTGCAAGGATTAAAGGCATGTGCCAACACCGCCCAACTTAACATGTTAGTATGATTACATTGACTTATCTCCTGAGACATCAGTAAAACACAATATATAACCTCCATTCTTAAGATAATTTGTAGAATGGGGGACCAGAGAAAATTTGTGACATTAAATCAAAATACCCAGCAATACATCATTATTACCAGTTTGTGCATTTCTAAGGGATACATTACTGAAGAAATGTCAAATGCTAGATTCTAAGGCTATTGATAATTCCAGACGTTGTAAAGAAAGAACACAGGTGTGTTGAAATGAATGTCACCTATACAAGCATGTAAAGAGGAATGACATTATATGCCCAGAGGTGAGGACGGGTGTCTGTCATTGAGAGAAGATTAGAAAATTCTGATGCAGATAAGTTATTCACCTTACTATAAACTTTACTAGATAAGGTATGGCTTAGTTATAATCATAAATCTAAAGACAATCAATTAGCCATATGATGGGTTGGAGCAAAGTGAAACAGAATATGAACAGACATTTTGAAAACACACAATGCATTGCAATAATTGGCAATACAAAATTCTATCAGTAGGCGTGACAGCTAAAAATACAGATATAGTAAAGAAACACTGTAATTTGGAAATATATTATTTGTTTACTTCCGTCTTTAAAAGATACCATGAGTTTTGTGGAAGGTATATCTGTTGGAGGAGGGGGCCGCTTGTTGGTTCCCAGCTTCCCAGCTACCTTAGACCCAAAATCACAGAGAAAACTGTATTAATTAAATCACTGCTTGCCCCATTAGCTCTAGATTCTTATTGGCTAACTCTTATATTAATTTAATCCATTTATATTACTCTGTATATCGCCACGTGGCTGTGGCTTACCGGGTAAAGTTCACAGTGTCTATTTCCCGAGGCTCCATGGCTTCTCTCTGACTCTGCGTTCCTCCTCCATGCTATAGGCCAAGCCAGTTCTTTATTCATTGACCAATAAAAGCAACACATAGACAGAAACATATATCTATTTTATGTTGGCTACATTTTATTATGGAGTAAAGCATGTTAGATTTCATGTATGCAGGACATAATACATGTTTAAAACAAAACTGCCTTAGTCATGTATGATCTAATCTATAGTGATCCAAGGAGATGACATTTAAGTATGTACTTTTTAAAAGTTACAGAATCCACTGACAGTAATAGAACAGATAATATAAAATTAGATTTTCATGCTTTATTCTGTATATAAATGCAGAGGTAAACAATTGAAAACATTATTTATTATCATTTAGTATTAGGAAATGACAGTGATGATGAGGAAATAAATAGTTTTTGGTTTGCCTGTTTTAAATTGTACTTTTGCGTATTTGAAACTTTTGGCATGTTTCCCAAACTATTCATTTTTACACCCTTCCCACTCTGAGCAGACAACCTAATTCAGTGACTGTCTAATCAATTACTCAATAAAAACCATAGCCACTTGGTTTATTAACTTGATACATCTGAAGATTTGGCTGCCAGTTACTATTTCAGGAACTTCTTCATATTTAGACACAGCTGTGTGGTTTTCTAAATTGAATCCCCTGGCATAGTCTCTTTGGAAGAGAAGGGGCATCTAAAGCAGAGTCTTTCGTTACCTGAATAAAAGTAAGTTATTTATAGAAGCAAAAGGGGACATAGATCATTAATATGAGGACCAGTAAGATACTGGAATAGTCTTAAGTCAAATTTCCCACATACAAATACATACTCCTGAAGCAATAATGTAATAAATATTTACCTAGAACCAAAATTGGAAATCTATAAGAAAATAACAATTCTCCAGCAACCCTAATCTTTTTTATTGTATGAACAATACTCATTTTTAGTACCATCCCTTTTCTCCAAATGGGTCTGTTAAATAACTCAACAATGTCCTGACTCTATTAACTAAAAAAGGTATTCTCTGCTTACATAATTTCAACCTTTTTCCATCAGATTTACTTGCATGCCAATTCCACAACACTCCAGCACTCTCAAACTTCTCTTACGGTGCAGAAAGTAGAGAGGCTTATTGTTTATTCCCTCTGTGTATTCAATAGTATATTTTACCTGGTATTTGTCCATTAAGATTTTGTGCATGTCCTGGCTATGTGTGTTTCTGTCTTTGGCAGCCTTCGCTGTATAGTACCAAAAGTTCTTTCTGCAGCAGTTTTATGTTCTTTGGAACCTTCACATTCTTCAGTGTCTCTTACTCGCCACTACACCAAAGATTGTCATCATTGAACAAGCTTCTAAGCAATATGACATCTTTTGATCACTTTAGCAATAATTCTCGTGGTTCCTTTTTCATTTAATTATTTTGGTGCTTTCTTCATAAACCTGTCAGATTTGGGTCTGGGTTGTTGGTAAAGATGTTCTTAAACTTTCTTCATGTTATTGAGGCATTACAACTGATAATGCTGTTTTATAGACCAATTATCATTAAGCGATTGTTTTTTCTTTGGTGGATATTTTCACCTACAGTTATCAGATCCAGGAGTCAGGTCTGAGGATGGCAAATCCAGTTTATTTAAATATACATTAGCATTTCTTTTCTGTGCAGAAATAGCAGCTTTTGTTTTCCCTCTAAAAGGATTACAAGAAAGCAAAAGTAACTTTCTCCCCAAACCCCAATAGGGTAAAGGATCTAGAGGGCCAGAACTAATAAATAACTTATCATGTTAGCTTTTGGCTTGGTCTCCATAATCCTAGGCAATTTCCGTAGTTTGCCAGATGGAAATAATTCAACATTGTGTTAATAAGATGATCACTAGGCTAAGAAAACATTTTTGGAAAAAAATAAAAATTTGAATAATTATGCATTTCTTTTAAATGGATTAGTAAACTCTTGATTCCTTTACAAGACATCTGACCCATACAGGAATAGCTGCCAATTAGCCAAAAGTTAAAGGAGATGCCAAATATCCACATAAATCAGACAGGCATTTGCAAAGCCAATATCTTATTTTCAGGGTTCCTGGTGAATGAATTTTCCCTTTGGGAATCTGCTTTGCCTCAAATCAGGTATTTTACAAACCTCTCGGATATTGTGTTGAATACAACCAGCTGAGCTGCTAGGAAAATCATGTCTATTTTGAATACTATTCTCTTAGCATCTGGTACATAATATTTTTAAGAGCAGGTGGCAACAATTGCCCAATTAGAATATTTTGCATATTCAGATCAACAGCCTCGGTTAAAACGAATTTCTTCACTACCCTCTCTTGCTTCTTAGCAATATTAAAGAATGAAATCAAAAGGTTTATAGCAACCATGCTAGGGAATGATGAACCAGAAGCCAAACTACTATAGTAAAGTTTAAAATACTAAACTCACCTGCATAAACTGGGGATATCTGAAAAGAATAATGATGAAAATAAAGAATAAATAGCCATGGGATGGAGTGTTGAGCAGGACGGGGGCAATTTCCTGCAAACTCAAGGTTTAGCCCAAATATGAAGTGTTGGTGAATAACCGAACATTGTTGCCTATGAAGAATGCACTTTGTCTTGTGCCTTAGTTTGAAAATTAGAGTTAACTTTTTCCCTAGATCCCTTGAAGGAGAGAGAGAGAAATGGACAACATGCAGAAGTATATTTTCAAAAGGAAAATCTGGTGCTGGGACTTCAACCCCCTGTGCTTTCTAGTTTGTTTTTCTTCTTCTTCTTCTTCTTTGCAACAAGACAGGTTTCAGAGGGGTGAAAATTTCCAGGTCATTCTATCCAGTAATTTAGGAACTGCAGTGATAAAATAGAGGCTTGGAAAGTTTTGTATAAACAAAAACTTTAAGGTCTATCAAAAGAGCAGAACATTTCAACAAATTTATGAAAAAGTGGAAAAGGAAGAAAGGAGAATTAGAGAGTTGCTTCTGAAGAGGGAGAAGATACAATTTGCTATATATAAAATGAATAAACTTACCAAAAATAAAGGAAAAGGAGAAATAAAATAAAAGGTGATAGAATTTGGATAATTACTGGTGCAGGAGAATTGTCTGTATTCTGTCAATCATGTTTAAAATAAATGCTGATTGGCCAGGCAGGAAGTATAGTCGGGAAAACCAGACAGGAAGTAGAAATGATGCATTGAGAACAGGAGAATTCTGGGAAGGAGGAAGTTGATTCCTCCCACTCCTGCCCAGACCACCGAGG
>LOEQ01005004.1:85484-95672 GCA_001685075.1 Bramus lutescens | reverse complement strand
CCAATCAGCTTTATAACTTACAGAGATCTCTGTGTGATTTTATTTGGGGCTTGCTGGCTGTGGGGTACCGGGCAGGACAGAAACCCCAAAAAGCAGGCCCTGTTCATGTTACAAATTACTTGTAAAATTTCATCATTGGGACTGGGGAAATGTTTCAGTGGGTGAGCTGTAAGCACAGAAATGGAGTTCAGATCCCTAGTATGTAAAACTTTTGTGCCATTGCATGTCCCTGCAATAATAGTCTTGAGTGAAACTTAGCTTAACCCCAGGAGTTGAAGATCAGCAAGTCTAAAGTAAACAGTGAGCTTCAGGTCTAGTGATGGACTCTGTCTAAAATAAATACATAATAGAAACCAAGATGGTAAGAATAGAAGAATATACCAGACAGCAACCTCTGACCTCTCTTTTTAAAAACTCCTTTCAACAAATGTATGAAATTTCAAAGTTTAACATAAGCAATTACAGCATTTGATTATAATTCACTGGTTTAAACAGGGACCATGAAATTCACATTTAAAAAATGAATATGTTATTGGAGTAAGAGTGAATTTTGCTTCATAGGTAACAACGTGAAAGGAACAGTAGAATGGGAAAATCATAATCTGAGAATTACTTTAGAAAATGACAGTAGAATACAAATACTAAAAAACAGGAAAATAGTATCTTTATTTTGGATCTAACAAGGGTGTTACATTAATGAAGTAGTTATAAATAACATGAGTATGAAGACAAACCATCATGACACACAAGCTGAGAAATTCAAATGAGAAAAACATAAACGCACATCTAGGATGTAGTTGTCAATAATGTGGCATAAATAGAATACACACATATTCTGATTGTGGTTAATCTTAGAAAGGAAACAAAAATCTATTACCAAGGAATGAAATACATATATATAGCCAATCAAATGGAATGTCCCAGGAGAAACTAAATAAAAGCTATAAATCCAGTAAAGGAGGTTTTTAAAATTTATTTTTAATAAAATGCATGGTTTGAGCAGCTATAAACCATACTATAGTGTTGAATTTATACACGTTTTCTGATTTTGATGCCTACATTTTGGTCACGCAGAGATGTGTACGTAACTGAAGAAATACATACCTAAATTTAGTGATGTTGGAGTGTTGAGATTGCAGACATTTGTTCTAATATACTTGATAAATTGACTAATTTGATCATTTTTTAAACTTCACTGAAAGTTTGTAATTATATCAAAACAGAAATAGATAAAACAATAATACAAATGTAAGTTAAAAGATTTGTGTTTAAATCCATTATATCAAGGAAAATCCATTAATTAAATTAATTGATATATTTAACAGTACAGCAGATATGATAGCAGAGATGATCACTATGCACATGGCAGTAGAAAATATATTAACTAAAATACAGTAGACAAAGCTAGGAAAACATATAAACGAAATAAAATGTAGTGAGGACATACTTGCTGTTTGTTATTTTGCTGTTTCCATCGTTTTCCAATGACAAAAGAACGATAACCAACTGGGAAGAACAGAGTTCGAGTGGAGAGGAGAAATGTGAAAAAGCCTCTCTGATGATGACTATGCTAGGATCCAGATTTGGGTTGTAACAAAGTAAGTATCATTAGGTTAGCAATAATTTCATTGCGGGTTTTTCATGGTCCTTTTTGGCTCTATCCTAGGTCTCTCTGGTCTATCCAGGTGGCAGGGGTCTCAAGTTTGATCAAGAATTTGTTAGCCATACCCACAAGTTCTGTGCCGACTTTACAGCATGTCTTGCAGATAAAACTAGTTATCAGTCAAAGGTTTTGTGGAGGGCTTTGTGTCACAACGCCTCCTGATGTAGGAGGGTCATCTGTCTATGTGTTACTTTCATTGGTTAATAANCCTGCCTGCTCCCCCAATCACTACAGAGTGGCGCCCCCCTTATTACTACAGCCTCCACTGGAAGTCTTGCTTGGTTACCAAAGATGGCTAGTTCATGCTCCATATCCCACATTACTAGGAGTCTTCCTTAGGGTCACCCTCATTGATTCCTGCGAGTGTCCATTGCACTAGGTTTCTACCTCACCCCTAAATGCACCCTCCATTGCAATCTTCTCCCTTTCCCAGGGAGATCCAGATGTCCCTACGAGTCTTCCTTGTCACTTACCCTTCTCTGGTTCTGTGGAGTGTAGCATGACTTTCTTTTGCTTTACGATTAATATCCACTTATAAGTGAGTACATACCCCACGTTTGTTTTTTTAGGTCTGGGTCAGCTCACTAGGAATGATTTTATTTCAATTCCATCCATTCGCCTGCAAATTTCAAAATGTTATTTTCTCCAGTACCTGAGGAACACTCCATTGTGTAAATGTAAAACATTTTCTTTTTCCATTCCTTTGTTGAGGGACATCTAGGTCATTTCCATTTATGGCTATTACAAATAAAGCTACTATGAACATAGTTAAGCAAATGTCCTTGTGGTAGGATGGATCGTCGTTTGGGTATATGCCCAAGAATTGGTATAGCTGGATCTTGAGGTAGATATATTCCCAATTTTCTGAGATACTGCCATATTGATTGTCAGTGTGGCTGTACAAGTTTGCACTCTCACCAGCAGTGGAGGAGTGTGACCCTTGCTCTACATCTTCACCAGCATGAGCTGTCACTTGTGTTTATCTTACCCATTCTGACATGTATAAGGTGGATTCACAAAGTTGTTTAGATTTGCATTCTTCTGATGGCTACGGATATTGAACATTTCTTGATGGGTTTCTCATCTATTTGAGATTCCTCAGTTGAGAATTCTGTTTATATCTGTACTCCATTTATTAATTGGATTATTTGTTTTGTTTTGTTTGATGTCTGGTTTCTGGAGTTTTTAAAATATTTTGCAAATTAGCCCTCTGTCAGATGTGGGATTTGTGATAATCTTTTCCCATTTTGTAGGCTTCTGTTTTGTCCCTACTGACAGTGTCATTTGCCTTACAGAAGTTTCTCAGTTTCATGAGGTCCCATTTATTATCTTTTGATCTTAGTGCTTGTGCTATTGATGTTCAGGAAGTTGTCTTCTGTCTCAATGCATTCAAGGTTAGTTTCTATTTTCTCTTCTATCATGTTCAGTATATCTGGTTTTATGTTGAGATTTTGATATACTTTGAGTAGAGCTTTGTACAGGGTGACAGATGTGGATCTAGTTCTATTTTCTATATGTTGACATCTAGTTAGATCAGTACCATTTGTTGAAGATGTTTTCTCTTCTACATTGTATATTTCTGGCTTCTTTATCAAAAATCAGATGTCCACAGGAGTGTAGATGCATGTCTCAGTGTAAGCCTTTCTCCACAATACTATTATTTCCTGATGTTTAACAGTTTAACAGGCTATTCTATTATAGCCTATGAGGACACAAAAACAGACATGGCACATAGTAGAAACTTTTATTTTTATTACTCTTATTTTATTTATATTATTATTATCATTATTGCATTTTTTAGATTGAATCTCAGCCTGCTTCCCAGGATGGTTGGGTACTCAGCATTTGGTTCAGACTTGTCTCTAACTCATGGCAAACCTCCTGCTTCAGCTTCCCAAATGCAAAGGTTAGATACATAGAATCTTAACCCCCAACTCAGCTATTATTTTTTATATATAACTGGTCTGTGTCATAACGATAAGCAAAAGTTTGTATAACTAAAAAGCAATTTACCACAGCTCCTATTTTGACTTAAAAAGTTAAACAAAAATTTCCTGTCGGAGAGGTTAGCTTTTATCTGAGCTAAATAGAAAGACAGGCCTGGGCTCTCTTAGTGAGTGGAAAATGTTATACATGGTATAGTATTTACTATTGCTTAAGAGGAGTAATTATAAAGGTGCTCAGATAGACAGGATCATAGACATGGCAGCAAAGAACAGTGAAGAGAATAGTGTGTCTGGAGTCAGTGACATAGTGCAACAGACAAAGAAGCCGGCTGCTAAGGATAATCACTTGAATTCCATCTCCGGCATTCACATATTCGAAGGAGAGAAATGATTCCTACAAGTTGTCCTCTGAGCTCCATGCAGGTGCCATGGTAGGTATATTCCCCCCATACACAGTAAACAAATAAATGTTTCCTAAAGAGAATGATTGACTACCTGCCTGAGATCAACAGTAACAGCAGAAGTTGAAGTTGGCAAAGTTACAGTTACCCATTTGTATATACAAAGTAGTTTTCCACACTCATTTCTGACTCTGCCTCGCATTATGATCATGTACTGGATAAATTCCTCAGATATAACTGAAAACAGTGTCTATGGTGGTCAGGCAGTGTCTACAACATTGAAGACCTAAGAGATGGGTGGTTGTGCAAGGGAAACCATTTGGATTATTGCTGTGCAAACAAACCGTTGGCTTAAGGGTCCTCTCTGTTCTGTGTCCCATGGTGTAACATTTGGCAACAGGCTAAAACAGTGCGAAAGCTGGGTGTGCTTCACAGGCTGTTGCTTATGTACAGGCGTGGCTCCCCTCCGAAGCCATAACACGTGGTGTGCATGTAGCAAAGTACAGACGTCTCTTTCAGGGAGACGGGAAATATAAAGATTCAATTGGAGAAATACTAAGCAATCTTTCTACCACTGTGGCTTTTATTATGTCCATCACAGTATGAGTGTAAAAAATGAGCTATTTAGATACAGAGACAAAATATTAGTGGCTTTATATTTTGTTACTTGATTTATTTTCTTAAGGTTCCCTGTTCTCTGGGCATGAAGGTAAAAATGTTCTTCTCCATTGAGCAAAAGACTTGAGAAATAAATTTCTACCACCTGAAGATGTTCCTAGACAATAGGCAACATTTCCATTCAGGCAGGTAATTATAACCAGCTTTAGCTGGGCTCTCCAAACTGAAGGTTGCTGATCTTGCGGTACAAAAATATTTTCAGCTGTGGACAATTAACAAACGCAGTGGACCAGGCAAAAGTTCAGCCCTGTCCTGCACAATTCAGCTGCCAGCACTACTTTGACAGCTATATAATTACATGGACCATAAATTACGCTCCATAATCACCTTGTTTATAATTTCATTCCCTGTAAATTAGTAGTGTAATGAAATGAGATTTCATAACCGCCAGATGCGGTGAGAGCTGCTCACCAGAGGCTCTAGCAATGGCCGACAGGCAACTTCTTCCCAAGAACGGAGATTTTGGTGGGCTGCTGTTCCCTAGACCTTTTGTTGGCAAGTCATCTGATGCTCCAAGCTTGGTCTGCCAGTGACATTCAAGTAGCTCCAACTTGGAAACAGAACAATACACCAGCAGCTGTGGCATGTAAGACACCCTCTTTGAAGTGAAACTTTACATTTTGATGTACCCAGTGTAAGGCCTGGCCACTGCCACTCCCCACAAACAGGTCAAGCCACATGACTGTCACCCACATTCAGAGGGCTTAGTTTGATCCCATGCAGGATTCCCAACTGTCAGTCCAGAGTCCATGATCTGCCACTAGTTCAGATGAGTTCTCTCTGTTGATTTTTCCAATCATGATCTTGAAAAACCCTTGCTCCTCTCCTCCCTCTCTAACTGAGCTCCAGGAACTCAGCCCAGTGCTTAACTATGGGTCACTGCATCTGCTTCCATCAGTTACTGGTTGTAGGTTTTATGATGACAATTAGGGTTGTTATCAATCTGATTACAGGGGAAGGCTACTTCAATCACCCTCTCCACTATTGTTGGGTATCTTAGCTAGGGTTATCCTTGTGGATTCATAGGAATTTCCCTAGCACCTGGTTTCTGCCTAACCCCATAATGGCTCCCTCTATCAAGATATCTCTTTCATTGCTCCCTTCTCTTTTCTCTCAACACAACTTGCTCATTTCGAACTCTTATATTCCCACTCCTATTCCGTCCCTTCTACTCCCTTTCCCAGTTCACGAAGGAGATATTAACTATTTCCCTTTCCTGGGGCTCTCCACGTGTGTCCCTCATAGGATTTTCTTTTTTCTCAGCCTCTGTGGAGTTGTGGATTGTAGCCCATTCTCTATGGTGGGACACCTTGCTCAGCATTGATACAGGGAGGAGGGTCTTGCTCCTGCCACAATTTGGTATACCAGACTTTGTTGACTCCCCAAGGGAGGCCTTACCCACTCTGAGGACTGGATGGGCGATGGAATGGGGAAGGTGGGAGGGGTGAGGAAAGGGGAGGGAGGAAGAATGTAAACTAGTATGCAAAATAAAAAAGCATTAAAAACCTTTTATGTATAATAGCTCCATGTATTAACAGAGCTATGCTATCTAATGTATAAGACAAGAGTCTTCTATGAGTTAGTCCTAGTTGGACCAGTTTTCATGATTGTATTTACTGAACACTTCGGTGTGGGCCATTGGGAGGCCTCTTCCTGCAGGATGGTAATATAGAAAGTGAGGAATGAGAGTATGTTGTACACAGCCAAATTTCTTAAGGCTATATAATTTTTATGACATAGCATTTTATAAAATCCTTTGTATCATTCTCAGTACTATGAAAGGGAAAGAAATATGAATGAAAACAATAAAAATGCTGGTCTTAGCTCTAGGGTTTAGCCAGTAACCTCACTACTGAGACGTAACTCCCCACTATTTCATAATAAAACAGTTTTTAGAATCGATAGCGTACAACTGGGAATTATGCATTTTTAAGGAAAATAGGAACAAATGAACAGTTTATAATTCCTGCTGTCTTAGAGCCAAAGCTCAGACAAGTTATTTGCAAGAGATTTATTAGAACTGGAGCCATTTCCACAAGAATTGTGCTGCGAGGAAAAATACAAATTATGTGCCACTGCTTCTAACAGAGCTGGGAGGGGAAAATGCATGATTCTAGAAGCTTTAATTACCTACAGAAATGTGAGTTGGTTATGCAGTGCTTATTTTAATTACCATCTGATTAAAATTAATCCCAGCTAGGGAAGGAGAATTCGAAGGAAGGAAACTGCAGTCTGAAGGTTAATGTTTCAAGTCCAGACAGGTAAAGAAGAGGTGATCTGGCCAAAGGATACTTACCGAACAGCTTTATGAACTTTGAAATGGGTTTCTAATTTTCTTGTTTTCAAACCTGACTTAGAATATTTCAATCATGTAAAATTTGTGCCAATAATCTTTCCATTACTAACATTTATTCACATTTATTTATGCATGTGTGTTGTGTGTCTGTGGGTATGTCCATACGTCCTGGTGCCCTTGAAGAGTTCAGAAAGACTCTCCATGTCAATCC
Organism: Bramus lutescens; assembly: GCA_001685075.1. NCBI lineage: Eukaryota > Metazoa > Chordata > Mammalia > Rodentia > Cricetidae > Bramus > Bramus lutescens. The sequence continues at coordinate 88,477 of LOEQ01005004.1, read as the reverse complement.
TCATCTTCCACCCTCTCAGAAACAGACCTCTTTTTGACTACTGTGTAAGCAAGTCTAGTTGGATTTTGGGTGTATGAGGTTTGAGGATTCTGTCTCCACTTTCATTGTCTCCATGAGAGCACCTGATTACAGATGTCTGAACTGCTTTGTTCTGACTTTACAGAGTTTCAGCGCAGCTATAGAATCAAATCATTTAAAAAAATTGTTTTGAACAGATAAATTAGAATAGCAGATAACAAGGAAACTTCATAATATTTCAGTCCCTGAAGCAAATACAGAAAAAATTTGAAGAACAAGGGGGAAAAGCTGTTAAAAAACAAACAGGTAATTTCCTATAATTAAGGGAAAATTATTCTTTTGATTCTAACACTTATTTATACATGGAGAAGTTCTAAAATGTGGACTAAGAAAACTGAAGGAATCAAAAAGTGTATAAAATTAAAAAGATTGTAATGAGAATTTTGGAACTAAATAAAACTCACACCCATTACTTAGAGAAAGAAGGAATGTCCTTGTTACTATTCATATGACAGAGGTTTAGTACCTAGAATAAACAATGATAACAAAATTAACATAAAATTAATAACACAATAAGATGGGTCGTGCAACTTAACAGGGAATTCTCAAAAGATGAAATCAAATCACACTGGACTATTTTCCAGTGTTCAAAGAAGTGACTATGGAGATAGTTGCTCATCCATGGTCATTGCTCCCATATTCGCAACACCTGGGTAAAGGAAGCAGCCTAGATATTCATCCACTAATGAATGGATAATTAAAAGGCAGTAAGTACATCTATACATGAACTATTACTCTGCTATTCAGAAAAAAATGAAATTATGAAATGCCCAAATAAATACATAAAGTTAGAAATAGTCATTCTGAGCAAAGTAACCCAAACACAGAAAGACAAATGTTGCAGACTTTCCTCTTGCTTTGAATCTCCAGGTATGGTTCATGAAGGTCAGGAAATTATTAAAGGGCAATGGAAGAAAGAGCTTTAAGGAGATGGGAGATAGAAGACAGTGGTGTAGCCAAGCACTGGACTGAGTTCCTGGAGTTTAGTGGAAGAGAGGAAGGAGGGATCACAAGAACAAGAGGGGTCAAGAACACGATGGGCAAAACCGCAGCGATAGCTGACTGAAATTAGTGGGATCACACAGAGTATGGACTGACAGCTGGGAAACCTTTATGGGACCGAGCTAGACCCTCTGAATATGTGTGACAGATACATTGCTTGATCTGTTGGGAGTTGGAGGACCCTGGCAGTCACACTAGGACCTATTCTAAGTGCATGAAGGGCTCTTTGGAGCCCATTCCCAATGATGGGATACCTTGATCAGCCTTGATATGGGCAGGGGTGGGGTGGGGTGGGGCTTGGTCCTGCCTCGTGTTGGTGTTACTCCCCAAGGAAGGCCTTACCCCTCTGAGGAGTGGCTAAGGGGTGGAAATGGGAAGTGAGAGAGTGGGAGAAGGGAAACTGGGGTTGCTATGTAAAAGGAAAAGTAATTTTTAATAAAAAATGAGAACAAAAGAAGACAGTGGTAGAAGGGATTAAAGAGAAATAATATATTTTTCCAAAGAAACTTTGTATGGGCTTATATAGTGAAGCTTTACCCATAGATTTCTCTGAACCAAAGCATTAAGCCCTACACTTAACACCAAGAATACACACAAGGATACAAAAATACAGCTGAAACCCACTCATACAAAGAGAAGCAGATTAAAACATTAGACAAATAACTATATAAAAGGAAACAAAGTTTAAAAATAATAGATAGATATAAATAGGTGATAGATAGATAGATAGATAGATAGATAGATAGATAGATAGATAGACAGTGATTTGACAGTGAACAGGAAAAACACTTCAATTAAAATTATTTACAAATAACTATAAAATTTTAATCATATGTGAGCAATTCGTATAATACAATCTTAGTGTTTCGATCAGGAAATGAAGGGTAAAAGGTGAATGTTTGGGGGTAGATTGTTGATTTCTAGATCATTCACAGAGTTGGGCAAAATTTATAATCTAAGTTTGAGGGTGGAGCGGTGAAGAATTTATTTCATCATGCAAAGTTGCATAAATACAGTCTCAGAAAACTCTTAGAACGAGTAAAACATGGTAAGGACGATCGATGAAAATACAAAAAATTTAAAGTCCATATATATATTACATAATTATAACATACAATTGGTTCATAAAATACAGATATTAAAATGAAAATGTAATTAAATCTACACAAATAAATAAATTATAAAGCTGATAAAATTATTCAAACTCAGTGAAAATATATGAAAGTTTGAGAGTAATGGCAATTAATTAAATATATAATTTTCATTTGTATTTCATGCCACACATAAACTACAAGTAGACTGGAACCTCTCTATATGTTTATAAATCAGTAATGTTCCTCAGTAAAAGAATAATATTGAATAAAGAAAAATTCTCAAAAAATAGAACTCAACCAGAAAGCTTTGTCTATATGGATACATAAAGACCTCAAAAGGGCAGTTTAAAAAAAGAATTCTAGAAAATTAACATCCTGTGTGGAATATTTTTGTGTTAACTTCACACAAGCTAAACTCATCTGAGAGGAGGGAATATTAATGGAGAAAATTAGAGACCTGCTCTTTTCTGAATGAAATGGATGGGAAGTGGATCTGGGGGAGAGGGAACATGGGAGTGGGAGCTGGGATGAGTGAAGAGAGGGGAAACTGTATCCTATCAAAGAAGAATCTAATTTATTTTTAATAAATTATTTGTTTGTTTTTTGTTTATTCTTTTCTCATTTGTTACATCCTGACCACAGTTTCCCTCCCCCTATGCTCCCAGTCCCTTTCCCTACCTTCCCCTTCCCCTAGATCCACTTCTCATCCATTTTTCTTCAGAAAATAGACTCTACTTTCAATATAAAGATAGATGATAGATAGATTAGATAGATAGATAGATAGATAGATAGACAGACAGACAGATAGAGATAGATAGA
>LOEQ01005004.1:51236-71436 GCA_001685075.1 Bramus lutescens | reverse complement strand
ATGAGGGCTGACTGAGAAGCCAAGGACAATGGAACTGGGTTTTGATTCTACTGCGTGTACTGGCTTTGTTGGTGCCTAGTCTGTTTGGAAGCTCACCTTCCTAAACCTGGATGGAGTGGATAGGACTTTGGACTTCCCACAGGACAGGGAACCCTGACTGCTCTTTGGACTGGAGAGGGGGGTGGGGGAAGGAAATGGGAGGCAGGGAGGAGGTGGAAATTTTTAATTAAAAAATTTAAAAAAGAAAATAAACTCATTTGAAGATTTTTTAATATAAAAAAATCAAAGGTATATGTTGCTCCTGGTAGGTCAATTAAACTGTAGTGGAAGTCCACACACAGAAAAATATAGGAAGAACACAAATTGAACTTGATAATTGATAGGCTAGGTAAGGCAGCGGCAGATCTAAGAATAGCTGTGGTAGTGCGATGGAAACCGTCAAACTGCACTGTAGAAGACCTAATAAGAAGAAACAACTAACGGAAATATTTAGTCACGACTAATGATGTGACGGGCAATTTCATTAACTACTACAAATAGTTTTCTACATAAATAGTGAGATATGAAGCTTATTTTACAGATAAGTGAGATTTAGACTAATAAATCATCTTCTGTATGCATATAAGGGGCTACAGACTGCAACTGGAGGTTCTCTACCTTCAAAATCCATTTTCTGTTTATCATATCATGGAATTATATTATATTTTTAATATCATGTATTGAAATAAGTATTTACAAAAGCTTAAAACAAAGTTTTCTTTTGTAATGAATTAACATATTCTTACATGTATATATGATTAATAATCAAAGCATATTTCATAGGAAAATACTCTATTAAGTAATAGTGTCTATGTGTTCATAATTATCACCATTCCAAATTTTATGTGATATAAATATATATTCACCTTGGAGTAAAACAGCATAGAATGTTATCCTACTTCTTGATGAATATTATCTAGCCACAACAATAAGACATGAAAAACAAATGAGGAATTACTCTCGGTAATAAAATACTGATCAGTTTTGCATATGTGTAAGCTTTTATTTACTTTTATTTTGCTAAGGTTTATATAGATAATTTTTAAAAACTACATATATAATAAATTAAATTTGCATATATGCAAATTTTAGCTTGAATTAAATTTTAAAAGCTTATGGATTAAAGTTAGCTGTTTGATAATTTTAGTATATTGAGTGACTTTTGCTTTAATCCAATATTTATTGCTTGGTTGAGATAAAAATAATAAGAATTTGTAAAATAAAACTTTGTAAGTGAAAGCTGTACTTACATTCCAGGATTCCAGATCCGAATATTAATATAGTGTCTTACAGAAACTATACTAATTATAATACTATTTAGCCTCTTAGCTCAGGTTTCTTATTAAATAACTCTGAAATCTTAAAGTAACCCATTTCTATTAATCTCTGCATTGCCACAAGGATGTGACTTACTGGTAAAAGATTTGACATCTTTCTCCTTTGGCAGCTACATGGTGTTTGCCTGACTCCACCTTCCTTCTTTCTGCATTTTGTTTAGTTTTCCTGCCTACCTATATTCTGCCCTGCCATATACCAGGTAATAACCAATGGTAATAAAACATATTTGTAGCATACAGAAAGGCATCCCACATCAAAACTGTGGTCTATCACTTTCTAAATACTTTCTGGAGATACAGAGATTGTTTACTGATTGTTACTAGGTGTATACTGTTGAGAAATTCTCTCTCTCTCTCTCTCAAATATTCACATGTATGAATATATTTCTTTATTTATGGTATATGTGGCTTAGAATATCAACATGTAAGTCACTTGTGGTATATTAACTTTTATTAAAAGAAAGAGTTTCACTATTTTTTAGTTGCTCTGCTTTATCTAACTCCACTTCTTGAAATCTAATGTGAAGCATATTTTATAGAGATATACAGTAAAGTTGCTGAAGTAGTGTTGGAAGTAACAGAGACCAAAGATAAAGGGAGCTATTTCTCATAGAAAACTAGTGCTAGTTAGTTGAGTCTTCTACTTTTGAGCATCTAAAGGGAGATAATGTTGGAGAAATTAAAAATTATTAGATAGGAATATATAACTTAGTATAGATTCTATTTTAATATGGTTCTTACTTTATTTAATTTTTATTCCTTATACTGTTGTGGCCTGGGTGCCAAGAATGTACAAAGTGGTTATTATCTACTAGAAACAAAGAGTTTGAAAAGGCCATGAATTTTTAAATACATTCATTATATGTGACAAATTTGTAAGATTGCCTTTGTCTGCCAGTTTTAATCAGCAGTTTCTCTCTGTCCTTTAGTATTTAGTACTCAATGTTAATCCATAATATATTATTACTTTAGTCACAGACACTAGGTGATCATTTTCCTTCTTTTGCAAAATGTCGTTCTTTGATTTATGTTTTTTTTCACAGATGCAGTGTGACACTTGCCCTGATAGTAGGCGAACATTTATACACGGAAATGTCTCAACTGACTCTGAATTTAAGCAAAGAGTTAAACCTAGGTACTCCTTGATAACCATTTAAGTCACACATAAGGATACTACAAAACACTATATGTTTTACATGCTTAGCCCCAATCAAGGTGGCCTAGATAAATAAAACGTTTTTCAGAAATGCTGGATGCATATGTACAACTTAAATTATATACATCAGCTTTAATAACCTGACTCTGAAAGTTGCCATCTTGAAAAGAATACTATGTGCAAGCCAAAGTTTACATGGGCATCAACATGCAAAAGAATCAGTTTTGCTCTCAACAATCATTAAACATAAATTTTGGTCTTTCTTTTTTTACTTTTCTAATGCCCTATTTGTTATGGTATCCAATATCTTCTCCATCTATGAATCCATGATTCTGTTTCCCTACATTCATAATCTTAATTTTGGCGTTGTCTAGGAAAATTCCCTTTACAGTAGCCTGTTCCTAGGAAATGCTTTCTTTGAAAGCAAAGTAAATCACAACAATTACAAATTTTGTATCATTTGCTCCTCTCTGTGCTGTCAATGTTTTTTTCCACAATGGTTGAATTTAGTTTGTCAGTTGTTTATCAGGCTCTTGAATATTTAAAGTAAATATGCTATTACCCACCACTGGGTCACCTGTTGGGAAAATAATTCACTGAGGTTATTCAAGAAAGATGTACATAAGAAAATGTCTAATTGATGTATAAGGAAAGGAGATGTCAGCCTAGCATATGAATAGAGGTGTTTCTAGGATCTGTAGTTGGAGACAGATGTTGCGCAAAAGGTGAAGAAGATCAGGGTCTGAACAAAGTTCATCTGCTTCCTCCTATTTAAACACAATAAAATTACGTTTAATGTGTCATCTCCAAAATAATTATTCAAGGTCCCATTTAATATGTAATGTAACTCAGCACTTAATTTGTCATGGTGAAGAAGGCATTCCAATGGTTGAAATACACAGAATACTTCTGAAGTATATATTACAGATTTGGGGACGTGTGGAAAATCAAGTAAAATGCCAGAAAAGTTAAAGGAAAAATTTTCCAAGATGGGGAAAACATATGGGAAAGTACAAAAACATAGACCCAAATATTCTTGAAATGATACCTATACAAGTGAAAGTGGGTGGAATGAGACAATAATATTGATTCATCACAAATGGACTTTTGTGATAAACTAAAGAAAATAAAAACCACTATTGAAATAACAGATATATACACACATGCAAAGACATGCCAGAAAAACATCCATAAACAATATAGCTCAGTAAGCAATAAAGTCTATTGGATGGATCTGTGTAGAGAGGATAGACGTGTTGAATCAGCCTCCTTTAATTTGTGATACATTGAGTATCAGAATTTCCAATGCATAAAATGTGAATCTATTCTTCCCTATTAGAATCCTAGCAGAACATCATTAAGACACAAATTAGAGGCCATGTAACGCCAACTATCTAGCAGTCAAATAATTTTATAAATGAAAGTGATACTTACAAGAGGAAGTCCCTGAGAGGTCTAGAATGTGCAGAGTTTCCGGAATTTGCCTAAAGCTAGCATGAGAAGTGCTGTTTCAAAGTGCTATGAAGAAGAGTTTAGGGAGCTCCAGGAGACTCCCTAGGAATACTTTAAGTGGCAGGTGTTCTTCATCAACTCACTGTCAATTATTTTATGCTTGCAAATAACCTCATTACTACTCTCTTAACAAATAAGGTGGCTGCTGTTTAGACAGCAACCAACTGATGAGTTTGAATCTGAAATGTCTACTTTTTGTGCAATACTTTATTACCATAATTGGATGAGATAATATACATAAGTAAAAGTATCTATTTCTGAGTCAGTGCCTGGGAGATGTAAGGTGCAATACCAGGAAGTAGAAGAAATAACCCTGACATGTAATTCTTATGGGGCAAACACTGTCGCTTTGAGTTGAGTTGAGTACCTTCGCAGCAGGGTGACTTTCAAAGGCAATACTTAAGGTATTGTTAAGATCAGTGACTTCTGGTAAAAATGAAAAATGTCTAACTAAGCGTACACTAACAGGTTATACAAAACTGAAGGGATGAGTTTTCGTAAAGACACTACAACATAATAATTCCTTAGAGTCCCTAGGTAAAGAAGTAGTTTTATTATTTGTTTATTAAAAAACAGTTCAAAAAGAAACATGCTTCTTTCAGGCATATTACTTATTCTCAGACAGGAGCCTTAAATATTCAAATATATACAATGGATTTGCATTTCCTGTAATGCTACTCCATCTCTTACTTGGGATTTCTTACATAGTATTACTTACATATTTTCTATCATCATTTCCTATATTTTCTTACAATAAAAATTATACTTTGTAGCTATGGTTTGGTGATAATGGTAGAAAAGTTAAATCTTTTTATATCAACCCTGAACACATTTAAATATAAATAGTTAATTTATAATAAGTAATTTGATTTTTTGTACTTTCCCTTTTTGGATAGGGTAGGGTATCATTCTACATCACAGTCTGGCTTAGTATATGATATGTAATCTATCTTGGCTTTGGCCAAAAAGCAGTCCCTGTGCCTCATACTGGGAAGTGCTAAGATTACAAACATGAATCACAATACCTGGTGAAAAAAATTCTTCCTTTGGAATAAAACCTTATAAAGAGCCTAGTTTGACAAAATAAAAAGGATACAGCAAAGAGTGGCCCTAATTTATCCTTCATTGTATATAAAAATGAAAACTTAAGGTTATTTTGTATAACACTGCATTTAAACAGATGGGATTAAAAGAAGAAAATCAAATATTTCTATGCTCCCACCATTAATAAATTCTAAGGATTTATCATCATGGTGGATATAATATTTAAAGAATAAAAAAGCCACAGTGGCTAGTTCATTCTACTCATGTTAGAAGGCAGAACTAAATTATTTGTGAGGATTACATGACTTTCCTATAGTTGTTCACATCATGACTCCCAAAGGTTGGACTACACTACCAACCTCTCCTAACCACAAGTCATAATTCATAGGTGAACACTGACAACATAGAAACTATGATATATTTGGCCTGGAACATGAGTATTATCTAGAAGAAACAGGTGTTTGTAAGGATCTGAGGGGTGGGTATTGTACTCAAAACAATAATTATATAAATGTTAAAGAAGAACTTTAGGCTTTGGGTTTATGTAACTTGGCCATCCTTTGTCATCAACTGGAGAATTCTGGTTGAATCAAATGCCACTCCATCATTAATGAGTTTAAGACAATGGGTATTGCAGTTTGGATCTCAGAATTCGGACTTTTAAATGGTCTTCATTCATAAAAATAGGAATAATGTTCATCTTGATTGTTGTGTGAGTTAATAAGTAGAATGTACAGTATTATGTTAGTGTGCTAATGCCAAAGCTTTACTTTCTATAGACAGGATCTGGCCTTGTAGCCTATCCTGACCTAGAACGCACTCTGTGTCCTAGGCTAATCTCAGACTTGGGGCAATCCTCATGCCCCAGTCAAGTGCTAAGAATATATATGTGTACCATAGCACATACCAACTTTCTTGTTCTTACTTATCCTATTGTTAGAATGTTCCATTAATCAAATATTTTAAAGTCATTAGCAAAGTAGCTTTGCTGTGCTTTTTTGTCAAGATTCAAATATTTGAATGCATGGAAACTATTTTTCCCTTTGGTATTAATGAAATATAAATAAAATACCCTTGAAAACTGATATGGTATTTGGTGTGCAGTATACACCATGGAGACAAGGCCTGCATTCCACGCTCACAAGTAGTTTTTTTCCTTCTAATGCTTTATTACCATTAATTACAGGTCTGATTTATATACTTTCTCTTGCAGATTTAATGTTGACATCTACCCTTTCAGTTTGTTCCTTAGCAGCCTGGATATCTTTCTATCCACCTATAGCTTCATATCCATAATTAACTTCATTGTGATATTTGAGTAGCCAAGTGAGAGTTCCTATTCACTAAGTATTTACACTTAGGTATGGAGCTAAAATCAGTCTAGGCACTGTGTTAGCTAGCTCTATAGCAGCAAAATTGTTAGCCTCCTCTCATGCAGATGAGAAACCAGCATAAGACTCAACCTTTGGAGAATGTATCTAGGATTGAAAAAATGAGGGATTGACAGATCTGACATGTTAATCCAGCTTCAGCTAACATTTAAAGACTGTAGTATTATTGCATTTTCTGTAATACAATAAAAACTCATATTTGGACTGAAAGAAACCTATGAAGAAACAAGAAAAAAACAAAGCAAAAAAACAAAAACAAAAACAAAACAATAGTTTGCTCAGAATCCTTTACTCTTGACGTGAAATCTGGGTTACATGTTTCTGACAAATTACTATGAATGTAATAAGTTCAGTCAAAAACATTTTATCTTAGAGTCCTGTCCTGGATGTCAAAAGTCTGAAGCTGGTGTCACTGGGCTAGAATTCATATATCAGCATAAGTAAGAAATCACTTTGTTTCTGCCAGGTAATATTTTTCATCTCATGGACCTCCTTCAGTTTCAAAACAATAATGAGCCCAGTCTTTCTTGTTCTGTCTTGCTCTTTCTCTTTATTTTGAAACATTATGGTAGTATTAGACCTGCTCAGATAGTCTAGAATAATATCATCATTTCAAGTGCCTTTCATGCAAATCCAGGCATGATGGTACGTACTTTAATTGCCAGCACTTGAGAGGTAGAGGTAGGAGGATCTCTAAATTTGAGGCCTACCTGCTCTATATAGTAAATCCAGTATAGACAGAAATACGTAGAGAGACACTGTTTTAAACAAACAAACAAGAAAAAAAAATATATATATGTAAAAGTCCTTTTGCTACATATGGAAATACATTCCATTTCCTAGGATTATAACATATATATGTATATGAAAATATATGTATGCACAGTGAAGTAGGGGCATTATGCTATCTGTTACAAGATATTTTTGTTTCATAAACTTTGTTAAAATATTTCCACATATTGGGTCTGATTGTTAAAATATTTCCACACAGTGAGTCACCGGACTCAATTCTTAGTTAACTGGAGTAAATAATGCAGACACTGCAAATATGTTTAGCTCTTCTTATGCCTATCTTTTTTAGTCTGTTTATTAAGATGCTTAAAATATCATCCCAATGTCTATATCCATCTTTTACCTTTCCAACCCTCTTACCCTGTTACCTATCTACACTTAAAGAAGATAGTTCTCTAGCATTTTGTTTCTATTTTTGGTGTGGAAAATCCTTCTATGTATGTGTTGCTTTAATTTCTTAATTAATAAAGAAGTTGCTTGTGCCTATGCCAGGGCAGAATAGAGCAAGGTGGGAAATACAAGCAAAGATAGAAAAGAAAAGAAGGCAGAGCCAGGGAGACACCATGTAGCTGCCTAAGGAAACAGATGCCATGGGACCTTACTGGTAAACCACGAGCCTCGTGGTAAAATGCAAAATAATATGAATAAGCTAATTTAAGATGTAAGAGTTAGTTAATGAGTAGCCTGAACTAAAGACCAAGCAGTGTTTTAATTAATTTAGTTTCTATGTGATTATTTTGGGTCTGGGCATCCAGGAAACAAATGAGCAGCCTCCATCTACATATTTCTTCAGGCAATGTCTTTTTATCATGTAATTCATATTGCCAAGTGCCTATTTTTCATTCAGAACACATCTACAAAGTGTTTCAAGACTCTCCCAGATAAAATCAGTTCTTTCCCCTGAGGATGCACACTAGTTAGAGTAAATTTTTACATTGCAAAAGCCCATAGTGCTATGAGAATCATCTCAAGGATTTCTCTTTCCTATATACAGTGTGAATTCTAGCAAGAAACGTAACATTCATACATTTTATTTCACTCTTAGCTAAGGATTTAAAATTTTTACTTTAGACTTGGAGCAAAAAGGGTGAATTATAAACTTTAATAGTATCAATTCTCTCAGACCGAAGATTAATTCAGTCAAATGACACTCTTTGTAATCTCATAACAGCCTATATTGGAGACAGTTTTTTTGTACTATTTCATATTTCTTTCCTATGCTATCAATGTTTCCCCATAATTTTGGACTTGTTAGGGCAATGGATGTCATTCGTCATGTGGTAAATATTCCTATATTTGAAACAGTTATTAGTTTATTAGTGTCTTGGCTAACCTTGGTTGTCTGCCTGACACAATTGGGAAAGAAGAATCCTAATTAATGATTGCCTTCATCCTATTGATCTTTGGCTGTGTGTATGGGAGTATTTTCTTGATTGTGATTGCTCTACCACACTATGGACAGTTCTTTCATTAGGAAAATGGGGTATAAAAAAGGTAACCAAAAGTGAGCCTGTGGATAAGCTTCTAAAACATGTTCCTTCATAGTTTTTTCTCCATGCTACTTCTTGAGTCCCTTGGCTTCTCTTGCTGATGGACTCTAACCTGTTATCCAAATTAACTTTTTCCACTCCACTGTTATTATTGGCCAGTTTTTGTCACATCAACAGAATGTGAGCTAGGGCAACTGGAATTCTGGTTAGTGGTTTATCTTATGGAGGACATGTCCCACTATCATGAAAAGTCCTAAGTTCTTAAAACATTTTAAATGCCATATTCTGTAGTCTTTGAAAAATCTGAAGAATATCTATCCATCTAAAATACATCTCTGTACATCTAGAAAAGCTAATATGACTACAAACTTGGCTATTATAGATGATTTTCTATTAACTTGCTTTTCTTAATTATCCATTACATTTTTAAATGAGCTGCACAAACCCAGTACCTTAGTCAAGAGCAGAAATGTATATATAACAGCATTAATCTTAAATTTGTATTGATGAACCAATATCCATACTAATGTAAAGTATCCATTTATATAGCATGTCTCCCATCAAATGTAAACAAGCATTCATCAATGTAGTAATAAGGAGCAGGCCTGCTTTTCATCCGGCCCAGCTCCCGCACGGCTAGCTCATACTCGGAAATANCCTATCAAAAGGGGCCAAGGCAGTTTCTTTATTAACCAATGAAAGTTAACACATAGACAGATGACCCTCCTACATCACATCAACAATTATTTAAGGGATTTGGGAATAGTTATCTCCAAATTATTTTTTGCTTTTTGTTGGGTGACATAATTTTTGGAGGTGCTCATGGTAAACTTTCATGGGCTCTTGGTCCATAAAATCACATTAATCTGGAAGAAATCCCAAGGTTCTCATCCTCTGTGGAAACCAAAGACGAGCCTCTTTTGCAAAGCAACCTATCCTTAGACCCAAATTCTGAAGTCAACTACCTCTGAAACATCCATGATGGTTTATCTTTTTAACCCATACAATAAAATGTCTCTCTGTACTTAACTCATTTACAGCTAAAAAAATTCAAAGAAAATACAATAATATATATAAAATCCAGACTCTTTGTGTATATTCCATCTTTATATGGCTTGTTTTTCTTACTCTATTACTTTTTCTACAATTTTATTCTGTATCTTTAAAGACTTTGCTATATTTTTTTTCAAAAACAAACCATTTGCTTCTTTTTCAAACCTCTATACTCATTTTTCTTTTTCTCCCAAGTCTACGTATAATTTTTAAATATACTGAGTCTTGTTTAGAGGTCTTTTATGTTTAAAACTGTCCCATTGTGTATCTGTAATCCTTTTCTGACCAGGACTGCTTCTTACAATGCTAAGCAGCTTGGCTAGGACTAAGGATACTCTGCCTTTTGGCTCCACCCAGTCCATCATGGCAGAGGTCCATTCATGCCTCTGAGACTGCCAGGTAGGAACCATGCTAACCACCTCAGCTCTGGTAACCAGTTGGCCCATGTGTCCACCAAGTAACTGCCCACAAACCCCATTCAAGTGCTCAGCTTCCTAAAAAGCCTAGAGCCAGAGTTAGTGCTGGCAGCACATACCAGGAAGTTGCCATTTTGAAACATGTTTTTTTTTTCCTGCTACCACTGAATCAAGACCTCTCTAAATGAACTTTGGCACACTGCCAGCAAACAGAGCCCATCAAAAAACAAAGCGGTTATACCATGGGGTATGTGTGTGTGTGTGTGTGTGTGTGGGTGTGTGTGTGTGTGTGTGTGTAGAATTCCTTTCCAATCTATCTCTGGTTTTTACAGTGGATTTAGTTGACCATTTTGGTTCCAATCTGTTCAGGGAATCTGCTTGCTTGTTTCTGGCAGCCCAAAACCAAAATAATCACACAGAAATTTGTATTAAATACAATACTGTTTGATCAATAGCTTAAGCGTATTTCTAGCAAATTCTCATGCCTTAAAGTAACTAATTTCTATTAATCTGTGTATCAAAACATGGTTGTGGCTTACCAGGTAAAGTTCCATCTGGTGTCTGTCTCCAGTGGGACTACATGGCTTCTTCCTGATTTCAAATACTCTCACTAGTGAGTGTGTGTGTGTGTGTGTGTGTGTGTGTATCTTCCAGCCTGGCTATATTCTGTTAAGGCATCGGCTCTAAAAAAGCTTCTTTATTAACCAATGACAATAAAACATTCACAACATACATCACTTCTCACATCAGAGTAGGATGCAGAGTAAACATGGGGTGTTTTGCAAAAGCATGTCATGGGAAAAAAAGCATGTCATGGTGTTATCACATTTCCAAAAATATGGATTGAGGTATTTTTAAGTCTAGTACCAACTCTACTTCTGTCTTGTAACTTGTGATGAATGATCACCAAAAGTTCCTTATAACCACCAACTTAGATTCTGTGGCAGCTTGGGAATCTCTCCTCAATGGAAACTGTTCCTTCCAAATCTATTAAAAAGAATAGGCAAGGGAGTCAAATAAGAACATTGGGGAAAAAATGGATGCATCAGTTTTCATCATATTTCAAAGGCAAGACTGATTGGGGCATGCAGGGAAGATTAAGACTAACAAGTCTCTTCCCTGAAATCTTTTCATGTTGTACTTACTAGTTTTCTTGCCACATTGACAGAAGCTAGAGTCAACTGGGAAGAGGAAATATCAATTGTGTGATTATCTCTCTGACCTGTAGACATATCTATGGGGCATTTTCTGATTGATGATTGGTGTGGGAAGGGACAGACTGCTGGGGACTGGTTCATCCCTGGACTAGTTTTATAAGAAATGAGCTGAGCAAGAAAGGGAAAGCAAGCATCCAAGTTTTTTTGTTCCATTTTCTGTCTTTCATTAAGACATAAGGTGAAAACTGACAATTCCTATTCAAATTGTTTTTGATCATGGTGCTTTATCACAGCAATATAAAATAAACTGGAGCAGATTCTTTTGACTCTCTCAGGAAGAAATCATATAACAGGTCAATAACAGTTGGAAAAGTACCAAAGAGCTCTGTTTTTAAAGGTAAACATTGAAAAGTATTATGAACATAGCATTTCTGGGATAGAATACTAAAAATATATCTTGTATTATGATCAATTCTCTTTTATTAAGAACCTTCAAAATCTATGACCTAATGTGCTTTTTAACCTCTACCATTTCAGATATTCTTGATATTCCTTGGTAAATTATATACTCAAAGAACGTGATGACTATCTGACTGTTCAACTATTTCCCTATCATTTCCCTTGACAACTGAGCCAATCTGTGGAATCAGTGGGTACTTCAAGAGCAGTCTTAAAGTGTTTAAAGTTGATTCCCTATGTAAAAGGAAGACGTGGATGGTCTTATATTCTTTAATTCTTAACATAAATCTCTCTCTTGTTTGACCAGTGACAAATATAGGCAATATAGCTATAGGCAGTTCAGGAATCAAGAGAAAATAACCAATAATCTAAACAAGTAAATTTATGTATTCAGTTTACATTCATGGTCACCTATCAGCTAGAGATTCAGTAGAGCATCACTTCACTAGTCATCCTGTGCATATGATCTGAGATATGACATGTTCTGTGAGAACAGCATCTCCTGCAGCATTCTCCTTATGTAAGAATGGTAATAACTGTTTCTAAGTCTCTAGATTTCTCCAATAATATGGAAGATATTATTGTTATTTTTACATAATTATTGATAATTCTACCCAGCTTACATTTCCTTCAAAATCTTTCTTAAAACACGCATCTATGCACATTTACATTAGTTAGTATTCTTTATAAAGTACCTGAATCTCTTTGTAGTATCTAACAAAGCAATAGGAATGACTTGTTGTATGCATGCCTATATCGTAGGGTAACTAGTACTTCTCACAAGTCAGAACCAACAAGCACAAACAAACAAAAAACAACAATAAAATGGTAGTTGAAATAGCTATGGAAGGCACAAGAACTTCAATAACAAGCTATCATGCCATCTCCCTGATCTGTGCAAAGTCATCAAAGGGATCAGCCCCCAAGTTCTATGCCCGTTGTTGTCTCAAATTCCACCTCTCAGAGTAAAACTCTTGTTGCTAAATGCAAAGCAAGTAACATGGTTTGAAATAGCCCCAGGGGAGGACTGTTCCTCAGCTTCAAAGCTGGCCCACCCACACATCAAAGAACAAATGGTTATGGGGGTTGTCTGTTCTGAGCCAGTCTTTAGGGCTGAGCAGGCTTCTAAGAGCTCCACATATGTACGTTACAGCACTTAATCTTTACTACCTCATGATTTCATTGCTAAGGAAACTAGATTATTAGACATCCAACAACTTACCCAGATTAAGTAGCAAAGCCTATTTTATTTCACTTCAAAATCACTAAAATTGATTTCAGGAGTATGTTTATGGCTAGATATTTTGAAATAGAAAAAAAAGATTGTTAAATATAAGCTACAGGAAGTTTCAAGTTAAAACACTCTCTAATCAGAACTGTTAATGTTAAATTATGTTAAAAATTCAGTGGTTGGGCTGGTGAGATAGCTCAGATGATAATATGTTCGCCCTTTAGGCATGGGGGCTTGAGCATGATCCCCAAAACTCAAGAAAAAAAAAGTTTAGTATAGTTGCTCCTGCTTTAAATTAGAACATTGGAGAGATAAAGTCAGGTGGACCACTGGGCTTACAGGACAGACCTTATAGGCTATGAGTTGAGTTTCAGGGCAGTTCTTCGATTAAAGAAGTAGACAGTAAATTGGGAAACAGGCCATAGGTGGTTCTCTGTCTCCACATGTACATTCAAGTGCACATGCATCCTCACAGACACTCCTGTATATGGACACATCAGAACACAGATGTATACCTGTATACACATACACACGGTCACACAAAAATATTCAGTTACACATTCATTTTAAAAAGTAAACATACCAGGCTGGAGAGATGGCTGAGAGATTAGGAGCACTGACTGCTCTTCCAGAAGTCCTGCGTTCAATTCCCAGCAACCACATGGTGGCTCACAGCCATCTGTAGTGAGATCTGGTGCCCTCTTCTGGCCAGCAAGCATACAGACAGACAGAACACTGTATACACAATAAATAAATAAATCTTTTTTAAAAAAGTAAACATACCAACTATCAAAACTGAGTGAGTTATTTCTGACTATCATAACACCTTTGTGTTTGTGAAATAAAGGTAAAAACTAGACCAATGTATACCTCCGTGATGAGAAACTCTGGGTACAGTTATGCTTGATTGGCATGTTTATTTTACCAACTACACAGATGCTTACATTTGCGTCATTTGGGGACATTTGTTTGCGGACTTGTGCTTTGTTTTGTTCTGACATAGGCTCTTATCATGTAGCTCTGGACTACTCTCAAACTCGTAGCAATCCTCCTGCTTCAGTCTCCAGAGTGATGGAGTTACAGCTCTGAGCCATCACCTCTGGCTCATATTTTCTTTGGATCTTAGTAATATTTTCAGGTGTGTAAAAAGAAATAGAAGGAAAAGAAAGGGAAATGGAAGTATGCTAAGAATATAAGTACTGAATGAGAAAATAGAACAACAGAGAGATTTTTTCTTCATTCTCCATCCTAGATTGCAATATTAGCTTTTGAAGGTTGTTTTAGAATCCATTCTGGTTACCTTCAAAAAGTCAAATTGCGTCCCTCTCAGTGCTGACGGTATTCACTCCCGTGATAGTAGACTGGATTTCATTTCCTTTGAACTACTCTCCCAAACAGAGATTCTCAATGTAGTTCGAAGGCATCTCGGAGGAATAACAGGAATACCATTTCTATGGAGATTAGACTAGAACCTGCATCAAGGAGCAGTGAAGCTGAGCATTAATGTGTGTGTTCCTTCAAGGGCTGATGGGCATCTTCTTCCTCTTGCTGGGAAGTGCTATTTGGGAGACTTTCATGGTTATTGTGCTTTGCTTAATAAAACATAGAGTAAACCCTTTGTTTGATTCAGTGTCTTCATTAGTGTCCCAGTAATTAAAAACGGATATTGGTTTTCTTTCCTTGAGTTGTCTCCCCCATGCTGTTTCCATTTGTTACTTCATTGCTATTTTCTTTTGTTATTCTTGTATTCAAGTGTTGTTTTGAAGTATTATTAGTGGTTTGTGCAAATCCAAGCAAAAAGCCATAGAAGAGCACCAAAATGGTGACTGCATTGTTTTTAATGTTTGGCTCCTATAAAGAATTTTTTCAAGGATGGACCCAGTTAAGAGTCCTGACAACAATAGATGCATAACCTGAACTGGACGTCCCCTGGGATCAGATTGGTGATTACCCTTTGGTCATCAGAGAGCCTTCATCCAGTGACTGATGGCGGCAGATTCAGGGACCCAAGGCCAAACGCTGGGCCAACCTTCAGGAGTCCTGCTTAGGAGACTGATTGGATAAGCATGCAGGGTCAGGGACATTGCAAAAAAAACCCCCACAGAAATGACAAGCCTAAGTCAGGGGAACTCATAGAATATGAACCAACAACCAGGTAGCCTACAAGGAACTGACCTAGGTCCTCTATACGAATATGACAGTTTTACAGCTTGGTCTACTTGTGGGACTCCTGGCAGTGGGAGAAGGGGCTAGCACTGGTGCTTTGACTGGCTCTAGGGAACCTTTGCCTCATGCTGGATTGTCTTCCCAGCCTGAACACAGGAGGAGGTACTATGTCTTAAGGCAGCTTGATATGCCATGTTTTGCTGATGCACATGGGAGGCCTGTCCTGTTCTAAGGGAATACATAGAAGGAGTGGATTGAGGCGAAAGACAAAAGGGGGCTGGGGGGAGGAGGGGGAGAAGAGGAGGTCAGAGGCCAAGGTTGAGATGTAAAATAAATAAATAATTCAATATTTTTTGTTCAATATATTTTTTATTCTTTCTTTCCTTTTTGTTTCTTTCTTATTTTATATCCTTATTGCAGTTTGCCCTCCCTCCTCTCCTCCCAGTCCCTCCCACCCACCCTCTTCTGTTTTCACCCTCCCAATCCTCCATTTCTGTTTAGGAAAGGGCAGGTCTCCCATGGGTATCAGAAAAAAATATGGCTTATCGAGAAAAATAAGGGGTTTCTAAAGCCATGTACTCAAACTCATCCCTTAAGAAGTGTATTTAAATCAAACTTAGAAAATGGGAACTTAATAGAATGACATCAATTCACTGCTGCAAGTATATTGTGTGGTTTCTGTTTGTTTGTATGTTTGTTTTGTACAGTTGGATGGATTTTGAATCTTATTCCTGGATATTGCGCTACGTGGATCTCTATAAAAAAAATTGATGCTACAGGGTAAGTAATTGATCTGTATTTCAATAATTTCTGTGGTTCCCTATTGTTTCTTTTCTGGTTCTCTATTTGTAGATCGTTGAAGAGAAAAGTTGGAAGACAAAGACCCTGATTTCAACCAAAGTTTCTTCCAGCACTTAGGGAAAGATTATCTTCTTTAGTTTACATGCAATGAATCTAAAACTTATAATCAGTGATCTGCTCAGTAAACATTTGATAAACCATGCTGTGATTGGGTTTACCACAGCGTAAAACTGAAATACATTCTTGTTGGTAGAGTCTGTTTTCTTGGTAGAACGTGTGGAGAAATTTTGATGTTTCACCCATTTTTAGTGGATCTGTAAATAAGGAATGTCAGTAGAANGGCCAGCAAGCATACAGACAGACAGAACACTGTATACACAATAAATAAATAAATCTTTTTTAAAAAAGTAAACATACCAACTATCAAAACTGAGTGAGTTATTTCTGACTATCATAACACCTTTGTGTTTGTGAAATAAAGGTAAAAACTAGACCAATGTATACCTCCGTGATGAGAAACTCTGGGTACAGTTATGCTTGATTGGCATGTTTATTTTACCAACTACACAGATGCTTACATTTGCGTCATTTGGGGACATTTGTTTGCGGACTTGTGCTTTGTTTTGTTCTGACATAGGCTCTTATCATGTAGCTCTGGACTACTCTCAAACTCGTAGCAATCCTCCTGCTTCAGTCTCCAGAGTGATGGAGTTACAGCTCTGAGCCATCACCTCTGGCTCATATTTTCTTTGGATCTTAGTAATATTTTCAGGTGTGTAAAAAGAAATAGAAGGAAAAGAAAGGGAAATGGAAGTATGCTAAGAATATAAGTACTGAATGAGAAAATAGAACAACAGAGAGATTTTTTCTTCATTCTCCATCCTAGATTGCAATATTAGCTTTTGAAGGTTGTTTTAGAATCCATTCTGGTTACCTTCAAAAAGTCAAATTGCGTCCCTCTCAGTGCTGACGGTATTCACTCCCGTGATAGTAGACTGGATTTCATTTCCTTTGAACTACTCTCCCAAACAGAGATTCTCAATGTAGTTCGAAGGCATCTCGGAGGAATAACAGGAATACCATTTCTATGGAGATTAGACTAGAACCTGCATCAAGGAGCAGTGAAGCTGAGCATTAATGTGTGTGTTCCTTCAAGGGCTGATGGGCATCTTCTTCCTCTTGCTGGGAAGTGCTATTTGGGAGACTTTCATGGTTATTGTGCTTTGCTTAATAAAACATAGAGTAAACCCTTTGTTTGATTCAGTGTCTTCATTAGTGTCCCAGTAATTAAAAACGGATATTGGTTTTCTTTCCTTGAGTTGTCTCCCCCATGCTGTTTCCATTTGTTACTTCATTGCTATTTTCTTTTGTTATTCTTGTATTCAAGTGTTGTTTTGAAGTATTATTAGTGGTTTGTGCAAATCCAAGCAAAAAGCCATAGAAGAGCACCAAAATGGTGACTGCATTGTTTTTAATGTTTGGCTCCTATAAAGAATTTTTTCAAGGATGGACCCAGTTAAGAGTCCTGACAACAATAGATGCATAACCTGAACTGGACGTCCCCTGGGATCAGATTGGTGATTACCCTTTGGTCATCAGAGAGCCTTCATCCAGTGACTGATGGCGGCAGATTCAGGGACCCAAGGCCAAACGCTGGGCCAACCTTCAGGAGTCCTGCTTAGGAGACTGATTGGATAAGCATGCAGGGTCAGGGACATTGCAAAAAAAACCCCCACAGAAATGACAAGCCTAAGTCAGGGGAACTCATAGAATATGAACCAACAACCAGGTAGCCTACAAGGAACTGACCTAGGTCCTCTATACGAATATGACAGTTTTACAGCTTGGTCTACTTGTGGGACTCCTGGCAGTGGGAGAAGGGGCTAGCACTGGTGCTTTGACTGGCTCTAGGGAACCTTTGCCTCATGCTGGATTGTCTTCCCAGCCTGAACACAGGAGGAGGTACTATGTCTTAAGGCAGCTTGATATGCCATGTTTTGCTGATGCACATGGGAGGCCTGTCCTGTTCTAAGGGAATACATAGAAGGAGTGGATTGAGGCGAAAGACAAAAGGGGGCTGGGGGGAGGAGGGGGAGAAGAGGAGGTCAGAGGCCAAGGTTGAGATGTAAAATAAATAAATAATTCAATATTTTTTGTTCAATATATTTTTTATTCTTTCTTTCCTTTTTGTTTCTTTCTTATTTTATATCCTTATTGCAGTTTGCCCTCCCTCCTCTCCTCCCAGTCCCTCCCACCCACCCTCTTCTGTTTTCACCCTCCCAATCCTCCATTTCTGTTTAGGAAAGGGCAGGTCTCCCATGGGTATCAGAAAAAAATATGGCTTATCGAGAAAAATAAGGGGTTTCTAAAGCCATGTACTCAAACTCATCCCTTAAGAAGTGTATTTAAATCAAACTTAGAAAATGGGAACTTAATAGAATGACATCAATTCACTGCTGCAAGTATATTGTGTGGTTTCTGTTTGTTTGTATGTTTGTTTTGTACAGTTGGATGGATTTTGAATCTTATTCCTGGATATTGCGCTACGTGGATCTCTATAAAAAAAATTGATGCTACAGGGTAAGTAATTGATCTGTATTTCAATAATTTCTGTGGTTCCCTATTGTTTCTTTTCTGGTTCTCTATTTGTAGATCGTTGAAGAGAAAAGTTGGAAGACAAAGACCCTGATTTCAACCAAAGTTTCTTCCAGCACTTAGGGAAAGATTATCTTCTTTAGTTTACATGCAATGAATCTAAAACTTATAATCAGTGATCTGCTCAGTAAACATTTGATAAACCATGCTGTGATTGGGTTTACCACAGCGTAAAACTGAAATACATTCTTGTTGGTAGAGTCTGTTTTCTTGGTAGAACGTGTGGAGAAATTTTGATGTTTCACCCATTTTTAGTGGATCTGTAAATAAGGAATGTCAGTAGAAGTACTTTTATAATCTTTAACATAAAAAGGGTTCTTGAAACCTTAGCTTACCTGTGTATTGTATATGTTACTTTTAGCAATTCCTTGTTTTGTAAGACAGCTTGATAATGGAATAAGTATGGGTAAAAGTAGATTTGTAGCAGAGCATTTTAAAGATAACATTGGCAACAACTCCTGGGATTGCACTTGACACACATAATTACAGTTTAATGAATTTTTCCTGACAACTCACAAAAGACTATTAATTCAAGAACACAGGCACGGTGACCTTTTAACACCTTAGAGAATTATGGTGGATGGCAGCTTCTCCCTTCTAATTGTATGACTAATCAGAAAAAGAAGGTGTTTTTGAAGAGAATTGGGAAATGGGTTAGTAATTAGGGATGATTGCTGCACATGTTGGAGTTTGATTCCTAGCTCCTAGGATAGGCAGCTTACAAAGCATGAAACTCTAGAATTCTAGCTCTGGTATATCTGAAACACTCTTGTGGCCTCTGTGGACACTGTACACACACACACACACAATCACACACAATCACTCACACACACACACTAAAGTTTAGAGGAAATGAAGGTGTGCAAATCATACCTCATTCACCTTTGCCACTTACTACAGTCTAGCATGGGATGTACAGATGAGAAACAGAAATTTTTTCCTAATTTACAATATAACTTCTCTTCTATTAAGTTCTATGTTGGAAGGGATGATGTCCATACTAGCCTACAACTATGATGATGAAAATGCTAAGTGAACACTTAAATATTCAGTAACTATTAAATACTAATGAGAGTAAAACCCACATTAACACCTAATTAAGTCATTATGATTCATGCTGTATGATGCATACTTTATCTTTCTGGATTCCTTAGTGTACTTACATCTTTGAGACAATCAAGCTCATTAATATTTGCTGAACACACCATAAGAACTTTATGATGCAGTGTAGCTGACATCATTAACCTCTTTGTATAGTTTTTAAACACTGAATGTTTTACCAAGAGAGGGTTAGTCTAGACAAAGACTTAGTTTGAATCAGACCTGATGTAGGTACAGATGAGGGATAATTCAGAACTGTAATGGGTGGACAATAAAGAATTAATTTTCTTGCCAACCCTAAAATGACTCCCTTAATGTAGATAACTTCTTCCCTGCTCCTATACCCGCCCTTCCTCCATCTCTACCCTCCCACTCCCCCAAGCTCTCTCCAGTCTTTCCC
>LOEQ01005004.1:38022-50797 GCA_001685075.1 Bramus lutescens | reverse complement strand
TCTGACAGGTGTAAGATGGTATCTCAATGTTGTTTTGATTTGCATTTCCCTAATGGTTAATTGAGGTTGAACATGACCTTAAGTGTCTTTTGGCCATTTGAACTTTGTCTGCTGAGAATTCCCTTTTCAGTTCAGGACCCCATTTTTCAATTGGGTTAATTAGAATTTTCATGTTCAGTTTCTTGAGTTCTTTATATATTTTGGAGATCAGACCTTTGTCTGGTGCGGGGTTGGTGAAGATCTTCTCCCATTCAGTAGGATGCCTTTTGTATTAAAGACAGTGTCCTTTGGCATATAGAAGCTTCTCATTTTCAGGAGGTCCCATTTATTCACTGTTTCTCTTGGTTGTCTGTGCTACTGGGGTTATATGTAGGTCCTGTGCTCAATTGTTGCATTCTACTTCCTACTTTCTCTTCTATCAGGTTCAGTGTGTTTGGATTTATATTGAGGTCTTTAATCCATTTGGACTTGAGTTTGGTGCATGGTGATAGATACGGATCTATTTTCATTCTTCTACAGGTTGACATCCAGTTATGCCAGCACCATTTGTTCAAGATGCTTTCTTTCTTCCATTGTATACTGTTAGCTCCATTGTCAAAATTCAGGTGTTCATAGGTTTATAGGTTAATATCCGGGTCTTCAGTTTGATTCCATTGGTCAACGACTCTGTTTTTATGCCAATACCAAGCTGTTTTCATTANNNCCAATACCAAGCTGTTTTCATTACTGTAGCTCTGTAATAGAGTTTGAAGTCAGGGATGGTAATGCCTCCAGAGGTTCCTTTTTTGTATAGGATTGTTTTTGCTATCCTGTTTTTTTTTCCATATGAAGTTGATTATATTCTCTCGCCCGCTGAGACAGTGTGCCTGTTCAAATGGGAGCTCACCAAATCCAGCTGGACTGGGACTGAATGAGCATGCGACCAAACCTGACTCACTGAATGTGGCTGAAATGGGGGGCTGATTGAGAAGTCATTGATAAAGATCCTTCATCTGGCGATGGATGGAGATAGAGACAGAGACCCACACTGGAGCTTTGGACTGAGCTCCCAAGGCCCAGATGAAGAGTAGAAGGAGGGAGAACATGAGCAAGGAAGTCAGGACTGCGAAGGGTGTGCCCACATACTGAGATAGTGGGGCAGATCTAATGGGAGCTCACCAAGGCCAGCTGGACTGGGACTGAATGAGCTTGTGATCAAATAAGACTCTCTGAATGTGGCTGACAGTGAGGGTGGACTGAGAAACCAATGATAATTACTCTGGGTTTTGATTCTACTGCATGTACTGGCGTTTTTGGGAGCCTAGTCTGTTTGGATGCCTACCTTCCTAGACCTGGATGGAGGGGGTGGCTTGGACTATCCATAGGGCAGGGCACCTTGACTTCTCTTAGGACTGGAGAGCGAGGGGGAGAGGGTGTGGGGGAGGGGGAGGGAAATGGGAGGATGGGAGGTGGACATTTTTAACAAATAAATAAAAAAATTATTTCTCAAGTTTGATAGTCTCCATATTATCAAATATATCTAATTCTTGATTTCAGTACAGGTTATTCTTTAAAATGCTTTTAAATGCATGTAATTGGTGATGAGTTATATAAGCACTTTATTTTTTAAAACAAGTATTTTACTACCCAGTTACAAATGTATCAATGGTGTAGCAGCTTAATCATTTCTATTTAAAAAGAATACACACCATATCTATGTTTAAGTCTCTATTCTCATCCATGATTTATGGAATTCAGAACTTTTGATGCAAAATATGTGAACTTGAGTGGAACTGTCTCTATAGTAGACATGATATTACACACTAATCAAACACTGATTAATTTTGAAGGTGACATTATATGTTATTCAACAAGCAAGATTTTGTTGCTGTTTGTTAGACAATTAATACTAATTAAGTAAATTCACTCTCAAATTTTTATTTAGTTCTACCAAGGGGTATTTCTTGCTGCATGTATATTTCAATTCTTTATCTCCTTTCCTTTAACATTCTGCTTCTATCCATTTGGCCTAACAGACAATTCCTTCATCTAAGGGAAGAGGAAAGGTAGACACCTATGATAACATGTCTTTGTCATAGGGACAAATAATTAAATTATTTGCGCATTTTTCTCTTGATAATATTTTCACCTCCTGGTAATGAGACAAAGGGAAAATTTAAGACAGCTAATCACTTTAGTACCCAGGCTAGGGTTGGTTGAATGCTATGTGATACAATATGTAAATGTTTTTAAAAGCTACCAAGTATAAGGAAACAAAAGCTGAAATGGAATTAGTAATAATTCCACACTAAAGTCTGTTTTAGTCAAAGTTGTTGAATCACTCCAGCAACTATTCCTTCTTTTCTCTGCTCTGATGGCCAATGCCCACTGTCTCTTGTACAGTGGAAGCCTGCCCAGGACTCACCTGAACACCATTCTGAGCACAGACTCATACAGTCAGGAGAATTAGAAACCTGCCTTTTCTTGAAACTTGAAGACTAGACCATTGAGAGTCTACTATCTTTCTACCATTTTCCAATATTTGATGTTTCCCCATTTCCTAAGGAACAAAATTTAAGCCTTTGTATCTAAAAGCACATTCGTCAACAAAGTAAAATGCAATATTAAAAAATCATTACCCAGGAGATCTTATCTTTTTCTGCTTCCCATGTAGATTAGATCTCTGTATGTCTCTCTTAGGGTCCTCATCTGCTGAGTAAATTGGGAGCATGGGGACCATGGGGGAGGGTTGAAGGGGAGGGGAGAGGTAGGGAGGAGAGCAAAGAAAAATGCAGAGGTCAATAAAAATAAATAAAAGAATAGATGTGTGAATGAGATCTGTCATGTGAGGTCCAATAAACTATGATGCATAGATGTGTGAAAAAATCATTGCCTTATTTGGGTTTTGTTATTTATAATTGCCTTATAGAAAATTGAGAAAAATTATTTAATCTATACATACCTCAATAAATTGGCCAGAAAATTAACTTCAATAAAACTATGCTAATTATTTGCAGTTGTAAGATCACTTTCACATTACCAGTTTATGACACTTCTCTATTCATTTATCTTTATCATTCCTGGCTGATATGTTAAGATACAGTCTTCAAATAATTTATATCCAGAAAAACTCAGTTTTGAAACATGAATCCATTATTCTAGTGAGTAAGACCTTCTCTGAAGTATCTCATATACTGGGGAGAAAGATAGACCAAAAATACATAACTATGAAAGCAAAATTCATAATTGAAGTTAAAAATTCATCTTAAGATAAATAGCATCTTTAATCTGCTTATGATTAAAAAAAAGAAACCAACAGTATTTAATTTGAATGGGTGTGGCTTGGCAGTCCTTTTAACATAGATTACATTTGTCTTTATGTACAATAAACTAGACATCAGAATTTTAGTACATGTTTAGTATATGTTCATCACAACAGTAATTAGTGATGGTGAAAATATAAAGAAACAAGACCTTATGCAGAATGCTCAAGGAAGAAGCATTGTTAGAAAATCAGTCAAACATAGGAAGAACCTGAAAACTATAACTTGCAAACTGAAGGGACCTGCATACAAAGGGGTGATTCCTCCCAAGTTGGCCCAAACCACACTCAAACACCTATTTCCCAGAGAGAACCTTTATATTAAGTGTGTAATCAAAGTAAAGCGGGTGTTTTACGGCTCAGGCAGAAATCAACAGCAAATGACCTTGCAGGTGTTATTTTTTTAAGCAGGAAAAATGGTAAGTCTGTGTTAGAATGGGCTAGGATGTGTTGGTATATTTTGATTGGTCTTGTTAATTAGGTTAAGCAAAGGAAGACTTTTATTTGCTGCATGAGGTCTTCCTTCATATTTTCTCACACCCTTACAGCATATAACATGAATTTTGAAAGCATGAGTCTACATGGCTAATTTCAGGCACAACATCTTCCAGAGAAATGACAAGATTATGTTCAAATATTCACAAGTGGTTTAATGTGTGGTGATGGTACAAGTCCATAATCCCAGCACTCAAGAGGCAAAAACAGGAAGATCATGAGCTCAACATTAGACTGATCTATACAGCAATACAAGGGCTATATCCCCCAACAAAGTATGACTCTGCTGCCCTCAGCCATGAATAAAAATATTACAAATGATGGAATTTAGACTAAGTATCTATCTATATAAGTTTAAAGTAATTACCACTCTGAAGTGATCAAGGATTCTGAAGGTGACATAAAATTAAATTTTTGAGGGTGTAGCCCTCAAAAAAGTAAGTCAGTCATGCCCTATTGTGATATACAACCACAAAGTAACCACAGAGTTAAAACAGTTCTTTAAGTAAAATGCTGTAGTATACCCAAGGTAACACATCTGTAATTGTATCAAAACATACAACTGATTTGAAAATTCAAAAGCAATGCATTAAAAAGACAAAATATCACAGCTTGGACTTGAACAATCCATCAAAAATTAATAACAATAAAATGGATAAAAGAAAAAAAACAGAAAGGGATGGTTTGATTCTGCCTTCTCTTGAATGTTTTAAATTCGAGCAATAGTAAATGCTGGGATGTGATTTATGGAAATTCACACCTATAGTTTGTTACATAAAGATGATTTGAAGAGATATTGAACAAACACCAGTTTTATTGTCACAAAATTTACATAAAGCCTGATGAATCATGGAACTTCCTGTGTATATCTATATAGATATCACCTGGATAAAGTGTAAAATATTACTAATTGTCTTCTGCCCCCTTCTACATATCCCTTCCAGTCCTCAAGAAAGCTGTGGCTCTTGTTTGTAGCACTAGAGAATAATCTTGACTGTCCTCCATGATCATGAAAATGGAATAACATGGCATATATTTTCTATGTGCGATTATTACCCTCAATATCTGTTTGAAGTTCATCCATTCACATCTCACTTAAATTTGTCTCAGTGCCCTGTGTCATTATACTACAAGGGGTTATCAGTTTTCTGGTGGATGGACTTTTTTTTTTATTGTTGAGATAGCCCTGGTCCATATAGAGATAAATTCTTGGGTCATTTGATGGGATTTACTTGAACTTTATTTGAACCTATTCTGGGTCAGCATCTAGAACTGAATTTTCTGGACATTGAGTACTTGTACCTTTAAGTAATAAAAAAACTGTAAAATTATTTTTTTTCAAAATTGTTTTACCACTTTACACTCGCTACAGCCATGTCCACCTACTCACGCCTGATCGTCAACGCTGGGTATGAACAGTGTTCTACAGTCTAGTCTATCATCTGTGTATCTTTGTATTTATGGATCTATGTACCTACTATCTACTATCTATCTATCATCTATTAAGCTGTGTGTTTTTATGTATGTGACAGAAATAACACTTTAAAACATGTTTTTATGATAATTAATATAGCTCCTTGTAAGTTTATTTGTGTTCTAGTAGAACTTATTCAGCAAAATGTCTATTCAAATCTTTGCTATTCCTTTTTATTGAGTTTCATCCTATCCTGTTATGGAAGATATTACATTCATATATTTTGTATCAAGATAGACTATACAAAGCCTCATCTATGCTTGATATATATACTTTGAGTAGTTTTATAGTGCCTATGAAGTAACATTCCATTTACTTATTAACTCTTAGCATGCACAAAAGTTTAATTTTGCTTGCAAGTTTTGAATACCATCATTTCTTAGCCTCAAGAATCTGTTGCTTCTTGCTTGCATGCTTGCTTGCCACCCTGCCTTTCTCCTTCCCTCACTCCATCCTCCCATCCCTCTCCCTTTATTTCTTGTTGCTGAGAATTACGCTAAGTCATTGTGAAGGTTATATAAGCACTATAATGAAATCTAAACATTTTATTTTTTAGAAACAGATCATGCTCAGCATTAAGCCTGGCCTCTAGCTCCTTATAGAACAAGGATTCTCTCAAATTTATGAATATCCTGCCTCAACCTCTTAAGTACTGAACATGTTTTTAGAAATTTTCTTTTTTAATCCTATTTATTTGCTTATTTTGATGCAGGATCTCACTATATAGCCTTGGCTGGAATGGAATGTGTTATTTGGATCAGGCTAGCCTCAAACTCAAAGAGATCTGTTTGCCTCAGCCTCCAGAGTGCTGAGTTAAATGTGTAACTACCATCATGCCTGGTTTTTGTTTTAATATTTTCATTTATATTCATTACCAAAATAATTTTATTATAATAAATATAATAATATCTTCTACTGGGATGGATTTTCCACACTAAAATGGAAAAGATTACCATTTATTAAAAATATTTTCCATTTAGTTGAACTACCTGGTGTTACTTTCTAGGACCTTCAACTAATTATCTATATTTTGGTCAAATTTATAAAATTTAAATCAAGAGGCTGTATCATGCAGCAAATCTTTCTCTGCTCCACAAAGCAGATCTCAAATAATGACATAAGACTGTCGGGGGAGGCTGTTCATTCATTCCAGGCCACCCAGACCTGAATAATAATAATAATAATAATGATAATAATAATAATAATTACAACACTGCTTGGCATATTAGCTTAGGATTCTTATTAACTAACTCTTACATCTTAAATTAACCCATTTCTATTATTTTGTATTTTACTACAAGTCTTGTGTAATATTTCAGGACATCTGTCTCTCTTTCAGCAGCTATATCGCATCTCCTTGATTCCACCTTCTTTCTCCCAGCATTCAGTTTAGTTTTTCTGCCTAGCTCTATTCTGTTCTGCCACAGGCCAAAGCAACTTCTTTATTAACCAATAAAACATATTCGCTGCATACAGAAGAGAATCTCTCATAATGAGACTTATTATTAATTATCAAAGCTTGGCCTCAGCTTAGGTTTCTCCCAAAGTCTCTCATAACTTAAATTAACCTATTTTTATTAATCTGAATTGTGCCACTTTGCTCCATTACCTCTCCTTTATACCATATGTCTGACCTCTTCAGTGTCTCCCTAATCCCCCCTACCGCTTCTTCCCAGAATTTTCTCTCTGTCCAGCAACCCAACCTGTTTTCTCCTGCTTAGCTATTGACCATTTGGCTCATTATGAAACCAATCTCAGTGTTGTATCTTTATATATTATAAGAAAATATAGTACAACATTTCCCCTTTTTTGTCTAGATGAAAATGAGTTTTAATTCTAACACAGTAAAAATTATATACATTGAAATCTGTTTGGATGCTCACCTTCCTAGACCTGGATGGAGGGGGGAGGACCTTGGACTTCCCACAGGGCAAGGAACCCTGACTGATCTCTGGGTTGGAGAGCGAGAGGGAGGGGAAGTGGGGGGGAAATGGGAGGGAAATGGGAGGAGTGGAGGAGGTGGAAATTTTTAATAAAAAAATGAATTAAAAATAATTCTCAATTAATAATTACATTTATAATGTTCAGTTTATTTGTATTTGACAAATTTGGAGATAATATTCCATTATTTATATTAATATTTATACTAAGATTTATACTAATCCATTATTGATTATTTCAAAGTTTTGTATCTAAATCAATTTTTATCATAACTTGTATTATCATCCTAAAAATATCTTTAGACCTTAAAACATTTTCTTAGCTACACAACTTAAACTTTTATGTCTTTTAGCCTCATATATTTTACACCTCTTTTGTAATACTTTTTCTGAATTTCATAACAAGGAAAACTGTAATTATCTAGGCTTCAGCCCCATCAAAGACCAGAGAAGGATATCATAATATCTGAATAAGCAGGAAGTACAAGCAACTTCCAAAGCTACAAAAATGACAGAAACAGCTAGCTAACTGGACAGACAACTAAGGTTTCTCTACAACATTGGGGCATCTATCTTTGAACTACAGGCCTAAAATATCTAAGAGACCTTTTTGGGATGTATTACCCTGTCTTGGCAAAGTTTGGGAGTTGCCTTCTTTTGTGTTCTGCTTGCTCAATGTGGACAGCATACTGTCAGCTGTTGAGGCAAGGGAAGTTTCTTTGCCCAGTGGCTAAATTTACCACAAGGAAAGCAAACTCCATATAGAGGTTCTTAAATGTCCATCATCTTCTTTGAAATAGCTTGGTGCTTTCAGGAGCAGATGTGTCTTATTGCCATGAAAGGCCTTAGGCCATTCACACAACTTAAATGTCATATTCTGCAGGTCTCTGAAGTGTTTGAAGACACGACACTTATCTATTTTAAATATATCTGTGCTTAACATTGAAAAAATAAGTAACATGACTACAAGTTTGATTATTAAAGATGACTAGCTACTAATCTGCTTTTCTTCTTTTTCCTTCCTTTTCTTTTCTTTCTTTCTTTTTTTATTTTTGTTTTTGAGAGAGGGTTTCCCAGTAACCAAGGAACCAGTCTTGGAAATCACTTTGTAGACCAGGAGAAACTTAAACTCACAGAGATTCACCTGCCTCTGTGTCCCAAGTACTGGGATTAAATGTATGAACTGCCCCCCCACCCCTGCTGGTCTAACCTGTTTTTCTTAATTATGCATGACTTTTTAAATGAGATGCATAAGTACAAAGCTTTAAACAAGAGTAGAAACATATATAGAGTATATTCTAAGAAAAATAACCCTAAATTTATATAAATATAAAAAATCCATACCAATGTAAAATATTTGAGATTAATAGTTGCTTTTCAGTTTAGAATAGATTAAATCTCCTACCCTTTTGTTTATCATTTATATATCCCCTTTTTTCTTTTCAGAAAGAGATCCTTGAATCCCACCTCCTTTGTTTAGATTTTTTAATGACCATGACCAGCAACAACTTGAAACTAAACCAACCCCCTCAAACAACAACAAACATCCACTGAACACCCAGAAATGATCCACCCAACCTATTGGGTTTGTGGGTGTCATGAGATCTAGTTTGTTTCCTGTTGTCTGGAGGAAACAACATCTTTATAGACTGCCCACCAAATTGGGATAATTATCAAGTCTTGAGGGAGTTATCTGTATTATTTGTTTTGTTTCTGTATAATGGGAAAGTGTAGAGCTTTTCCGAAGTCTGGACTGGAGTAGTCTGTGAGACTAGACCATCGCAGCT
Source organism: Bramus lutescens (assembly GCA_001685075.1). Taxonomy (NCBI): domain Eukaryota; kingdom Metazoa; phylum Chordata; class Mammalia; order Rodentia; family Cricetidae; genus Bramus; species Bramus lutescens. Next base: position 41,800 of record LOEQ01005004.1, on the reverse strand, counting down.
AGTAGTTTTGAAATTGTTCTGAATGCAAAAGTTTGAGGAAATTGCATCAGAGGCATTCTGAGAGGCTGGCTCATCTAGGCTATTTGTCTTATCTTTACTGGTGTCTGGTCCTTTTATTCTGAAAAAAAAAACAAGCTACTTAAGGTAGCACATATATCTGCATCAACACAAGTATAGAATTGTGGTGTGCACAAATCAGCTAAAGATGATGTTTTGTTTTATTTTTGAGCAAATAAAAGGTATTTGTCACATTAGAAGTCCATTTGACTGCATGCTCAAACTAATATAAAACTATACCTGTTATATGAAAGCATGAAATATAATAACTAGTCATGAAAACTCTAGTCAACAAGATTTATCATGTCTCATCCATTCTCAGAGCTGTTCCCATATATATCACCTGACCTGTGGTCTTTCTTGGCTTTTTACCTCATGTCTGTAGCTAACATACTCTGGAGGTCTCCCCCAGCCAAATCATATCTTGATTACTTTGAAGGAATCTAGAGCCTTTTGTTTCCTGTGAAAGTAAAAGCAGAACATTTCGCCCAACACAACACATTGCCCAACTTCCATTCTGAAGCCAAGACTACCCTAAAGTATATAGGTTGGATTAATTCATTAGTCCCTTCCATAATTCAGTCTCTCAGTAGCTGTGGTTCTCTGTTCAGTAGCATTCAAAGTCAACAAAGTGCCATATAAGGTTCTAACTTTTGTCTTATAGTATTTCCCATCATTACATGGCTTATTTTTCTATTATTTTACTCTCTCTTTAAAGACTTTATTATTTTTAAACTATTTATTTTCTCTATGACTTCCTATACCCATTTTCTTTTCTTTCTTGAGCGTCTAAGCACATTTTCATGCACACTGTACCATTTTATAGGTTTTTGGTGTCTGGATCTGTTTTTATTAAGTGCCTGAACCATTCTTTGACTGAGTGAGCCAACCCTTAAACCCAGTGTGTAGTCCCACATATGGTGTAGGCTGGCTCAAGTCCACAGGCAGTGGCCCAGAATCACGTCTCTGTATACCATAGCCACTCTGAGACACTACAGGATTAGGAAGCTGTGTCTGTCTGTCTGCTTCTGTGTTTTGAACATTTTAAAGCTTTCTTAGGTCCTTTGTGGAAATATGTACAACACATTAGATGCCATATATAGCAAGTCTTCCTCTGTCCTCCCAGCCACTCCCAAATAATAACATGGAGACTTATTAATTATTAAACTTTGACCTGAACTTAGGCTTCTCCCACTAGCTCTTATAATTTAAATTTGCCTGTTTCTTTTTTATCTATCTCTGCTCTGCCACGTGTCTCAGTTATCTCTATTCTGTACCAAATGTCTGACTTCTCCTATGTCTCCCTGGAATTTCCCAACCTTTCTTCTTCCCAAAGATCGTTCTCTCTCTCTCTCTCTCTCTCTCTCTCTCTCTCNCTCCCTCCCTCCATCCAGAAATCATGCCTATTCTCTCCTGCCTAGCTATTGGATATTGGAGACTCAGTTCTTTATTAAACCAACCACATTGGCACATGTTTACACAGTGTAAACAAATGTTCCACATAATTGAAATGCATACTATTCCATTAAAGCTAGAATAGGAAACACTGGATCGATTTGTGATCATTGCAGTGCAGTGTTTCCCAATTCCTTATCATTGTAACTTCCCAAGGAGAATTTGTGACATTTTGTTTCTTCCATAAAACATCAGTATCATGAATATATTGTATATATATTATATAATATATGCATGACTGCTTAGTAGATAAAAGAATAAAACTTTTTCTCCCACCAAAACTACTCTTTCCGTTTTAGAGAATGTATTATTACAACAAAAAACATGTATGAAATAGTCCATACTACTGTTTCCTGGTTAATAATATTATATATTCCCTTATAAAATCATATACTCATTATGTGTCTGAAATTTTCAATCTTATTTTATTTCTGATTTGTTGCAGTAGCTTTGACTTTTCTATGATTTTATATAAATAGAATCATTCACTTTTCAATTGCCAATATTAGGCCATATAGTGTTTTATAATGCTACCAAGTTGATTCATCAATGGTATCAAGATCAATAGTTTATTTCATCTTTATTCAGAAGAATTCCATTGTATAGGTAATAGCAATCACAACATATTTAGCCACATATCTTCGAATTGCTATGAAAGGAAATATTATTTTAATTCAAGTGTTCCTAGTCATTAAAATTTTTGATGATCTTTTCTAATTGAACCTGTCTCTCATGTGACTTCATTGATAAAATGACTGTTCATTTATTACTTCTAAACATTTAAATTTATGTGGCAAACAGTAGCATTTTGATATCTTTCATCTTGTTGTGTTTTCAGTAAGTGATTCATTAATTGCCAATTGTCCTAGTATTTAGAAAGATGATATAAAATTTCAAAAAGATAATTAGGTTTATTTCCTCTTCTAATTATATTAGATGTTGCTTCACAGATTTAAAATCTCTATTATTTAGAGCACAGTTAGGAATTAGGCTGCTTTAGTTAAACGACAGCAGTAAATTCTACTCGAAGATCCGTGACCTCAGTAGTACCATGCAATTGGCCCTCTTGATATTTTCCTGCCATCCAAATTTTTATCCTTATATCCTATTTTTGTATCCACAGATAAGTGTAGTTTTCACCTCTCACCAAAGATGCTTCTCTTTACAACAAATATTTTAACATAAAAAAATCAATGAATCAAAGTACAGGAATCAAGTGATGGCATGGTGTCCAAATACAACTGATACATCTACAAAACAACCCCTTAACTTTAGGCTCAAGAAACAAATTAGAAGAGAGGCTAGGAATATTCTAAGAGCCAGAACATCAAGTGTGCTGTGAGATTGTGTATCTAGAATGGCAAAGGAGATATTACCATGGGTTCTCAACCAGATGGATTCCTAAATAACACCTTCAGAATAGCAACAACAATAGATGTGCTAATATAGAAGGTGAGATTTCAAAAGACCTCAATGTAGACAAAAGAAAAACTAAAGGAAACAGAGAAACCTTGAGGGAAAAAAAATGTCCTTCTCCAGGGGATAGTCATCCCCAAAATGGTTATTCAATACAAAATGACCATCCCTGAATCATACACATTTAAACATTATGTGTAGCAAAAAGTTGTAATATATGATTAGTTGTGTGTATGTGTGTAATAATGCATAATATTATATGTATATTATGTAATATATGTATATATTGCACACATAAACATTTAAATAAAACTCTCTTTTACACACACACACACACATATGTATAACAGCAATTAAAGAAAAAGAGACCTTGAATTTGAGAAAGTGCCAAGAATGGGGGACTATGTGGCAGTTGGAGGGAAGGAAGAAAAGAAAAAAATGTTATATTTAATTTTCATTTCAACCATTTTTTTTAATGGGAGAGGGGCAATGTGGAAACCTAGGGCAGTGGAAACTCCCTTGAATCTATGAAGGTGACTATAGCAATGACTCCTAGTGATGGAGGATATAGAGCTTGAACCAGCCCTCTTCTGTAATCAGGCAAGGCTTACAGTGGTGGGACTAGAACACAAACCCAGGCACAAAATCTTCAACCTACAATCTTTCATGCCTACAAGATGTGCTGTGACAATGGTAGGACAGAACTTGTGGGAGTGGCCAACCAATGCTTGGTCTAATTTGAGGCCCAAACTAGAACAGAGAGCCAATGCCCAACACTTCCTGGATAGCCAATGGCAAGTGTAGTGATTGGGGAGAAGGCCTGCTTTTCGTCCGGCCCAGCTCCCGCACG
>LOEQ01005004.1:21852-37805 GCA_001685075.1 Bramus lutescens | reverse complement strand
TAATAATAATAAATAATGAAGTTATTATGATGTTCTGCTTTACTCATAGACTAGTACCTAATCTAGTCATCACCAGAGAGGCAGCCTCTGGTAGGTGATAGAGGCAGATACAGAACCATGGACAAACATTAGGTGGAAAGAGAGAGACTTGATTGGAGGTCTCCATCTGGTCCCCCCTTCAGAGCTCAGGGAAACCTATGAAAGGTGGGGAGAGAAATGTGGGAGCCAGATGGTTCAAGGACACCACAAGACTATGGCCCTGGGAAATCAAATAAGCAGGACTCATGGTAGATTAGATACTTAAGGAGCAATCATGGAGCTTGCCTGGGTTTGTGCTAGGTGCTCTGCATATATGTAAGGTTGTAGGCATGTTTTCTTTTTCTTTTTTTTTCCTGTGAGAGTACTCTTGACAGTGTCTCTGAATTTTTTCCTTCTCTTGAGTCCCTTTGGCTCCTACTGGGTGCCTCATCCAGTCTTGATAAGAGATTTTGTGCCTGATCTTATTTTATCCTGTTGTGATTTTTGGTTGATGTCCCTGGGATGCCTACTCTTTTCTGGAGAAAGACGGCGGGGGGGAGATCTGGGATAGAGAGAGGTAGGGAGCAGAACTGGGAGGAGTGGAGGGAGAGGAAGCTGTGGTCAGGATGTATTGTATGAGACGAGAATAAAAATAAATTTAAAAACGAATAGAAATAGGCTTTTAAAAAACCCTTTATAATTGGGTCAGAGAGTGATGTCTCAGTCTCTAGATTGATACACCAGCATAAGGCATTGACTTCAGATGCCCATCACCTATGTAAGACCCCATTCTCAGAAGTGTGAGTTTGTAATACTAGCTCTGCGCAAGAGGAGACAGGAGGTGCCCTGAAACTGTAAGTTCTTGGGTAAGTAAGTGACCCTGTCTCAAATAAATCAGGGTGAAGATGATTTAAAAAGACAACCAGGTTTAATCTCTGGCCTCCAAACTCATACATACACAGACATGTACCCATGCACATATACACATACCCACAAGCCCACACAAATAAATAAAACTTTTATTATCGGTTTCATAGTTATCACAAATTTTTTGTAATAGTTAATTCTTGTGTGGATAAAGTTATCATTTTGAAGCAGGCCTCTGTATGTTTCTTGTGTGATTCTTTGTCAAGAAGGCTAATATCTCCAAATGTGATTATAGAAATTTCAGTGTTCCTAAGCATATTGTGTATTGAATAACTTTCCCCCAAATTTTACCACTTATGTATATCACCTTTTTAAAAAAAATTCAGCCTGACATATGCCGCCATTTTATTTGTGTGTTTAGACCATTTTAATGTTATTGCTGTTTTGGAAGTATTTAGATATGAAATTTTCTCTTCAAATCTAATATATATGTTTTATGTTCCTTTATTTTTATTCCTGTCATCTTTTTTCACTAAGGTGTGCTTATGAACTATATATGTACATTATTTTAATTATTCTGTTAGCTATACTCTTTGAATCTTTGATTCATTCTTGAAGAATTAATGTTTCCATAAGGGTACTTCAATATACTTAGAGTCATTTCTAAGTCATTGCTAATAATCTATAAAAATTGCTTCAGAATAATGACCCATTCCAATAACTCAAACATTTTGTCACATATGAAATCTGTTTAAAATAGAATCATAAGTTATAAGGAATAATTTTTGCTTATCAAATGAACCCTCTTTTGGTGATCTTAAATAAGAATTATAGCTATATATATATAGTATTCCATCTGTGTACATGAGTGTGGGTGCATTGTACATGAACACACGAGTGAGAATGTGCCTGTGTTCACGTGTTTGGAAGCCAAAGGACATCACATACCCTGCTCTTTTGCTTTCCTCCTTATTCTCTTGAAACAAAGTCTCTCCTTGTGCCTGGGACTTGTTGTTTTACCTGCCCTGGTTTCACTAGTTGCCCACCAAATCTCTGATCCCACAGTACTGTGTTACAGCCTTGTACACAGGTAGCCATGTTTGGATTTTTTTTCTACTTGGAACTGGATGTTCAGATCAGGTACTTGCAACCACCACTCCTACTTCCTGAGCTATTCCTCCAGGCCAACATAGTGTTTCTTAAATTCATATCTTTATCTTTTTAATGGTCTCCATTTTGTTTTATTAATTTGAATTTTAATTGATTTTCTTTAGATAAACGAACTCCCTTTAGCTTTCCATCAATTGTATTAAGCACTCGCTTGTAATTTCTAAAACTTTTTACTATGAATCTGTGTCTATTAATTTTACATATTGAACTCCAGACTGCTAATCCTTTTAAATTTCTTTAATACTTTCAAACTGTTGAAACACATTCATCTATCTGGAAGTTTTAATTAGAGGTTAGCTCTATTGTGCTGTTCTTAGTATGTGACCTATTTTGTTTTCAAGCACTTTTGCACAGTTCAATTTTACCAGGCTGCATGTGATAAGCTTAGGAATGGATGCCTTTTTTCCCAGCAATTCTTCTTAGTACATATGTACAGACCATTCAAAATCTGTAAGTGAATATGTGGAAAGTTCAGACATCATTTCTTTCCATATGTTGATATGGTGCCTCTTGCTTTCCTGTTTTTTCACTTCCTTTCTGAGGTTAAAATGGTGGTGTACCTATAAGTAATGAGTAAATCTATTTTTTATATTTATTGTCTCCATTAGGTTCACTCACTTCTCTTTCTACATGAAAATTCATTTTACTACTTATATGTATGTATAAGTACTGCGTGTCAGGTGAGGCCAGAAGAGGGAACTGGAAACCCTGAAACTGAAGTTAGGATGGTCGTAAGCTGCTATGTGGGTGCTTGGAAATCGAACTGGGTCTTCTGCAAGAAAAGCAAGTGCTCTTATTTATGAAGCCTTCCTTCCAGCCACTCTCTTAATGCGGTTTAAAGCTATCCTAGCCTTCCTCTACTTTCTCCAGTCTTAAGTTGATCCTACAGAGAATCATCCTTTTGCTATTGTATTTTTATGTTGCATACAAAATGTTAGATGCCATTACCTCATTTTCGTTTCGCAAATAGCTGTATTTTGAGAGAATTACAACTTCTCAGTATAGATCCCCAGCCTACATTTATTTATATCGTATTTTCTTTTAGCTTGCAAACATACTTATCATACACAAACCATCCCGTTTCGCGTTGATCATTTCGGCTGTTTCTATTTTTTTGCACTCCGTGTGACAATGAGTCACACTTGCTTAAATGTACAGCATTCAGAGCTTTACACAGGAGCTCTTGTCTCATCTGTGTTCTGCAGAACAGAAGCCAGCTAACTAGCTTGGACTCAGTCTGCTAAGTCACTCTCTCCATCTGCAGCTGCCGCCGCTTTTGTTCCGCTCCCATTCTTCCCAGGTGGTGCATTTCACCCTGGCTCTCTGTGCTGTTCTCTGAGCCAAGGATTTAAACAGGAATAGGAATTTACCTATGCATTTTGTTTGGGGGAATTCTTCAATAATTTCTAACTCTTGCGCAGCTAAGCATGGCTTGTGAGTACACTCAGTATTAAATTTACAGTTCTGGCTCCACATAGTGTTGCCCACTATAAGATGTATTAACATCCTCACTGTCCTTCATGCTTCTGAAGTCCCTGTACAGGAAGCTTTCATATACATGCAATGCTGTTTCGTATTTTATTAATTTTTTGAATTTCATATATATACATACGGTTTATTTTGATCTTATTGACCTGCCACTCCTCCCTCTAATTTCACCCAGATCCCTTATGAACCCCTGGTACCTTCTAATTTTATGTCCCTCTTTGCCTTTTTTACAGCCTAATGATTCCAATTTGTGATGCCATATACTCATGCATATGAGAAAGTCCGCTGGATCCTGGTTGATCTACCAGGACTGTCTTTTGGAAGAGGGAGAGGAAATATTCTTGAAGGATACGACTCCGGCTATGTGAAAATTCTTCTCCCTTAAGCCATCAATTGTCAATAACTTCCCAGCTAGGAGTTAGGGAATATGACCTGCTTTCTGTTCCATACTAGAATGTTGACTAGCTTGATCTTGTGCAGTTCTTGCAAAGGTCAACTACAGCGGCTGTGAGTTCTGGGAGCAGTGGTCCTTTCAGACCCAGAAGATAGTGTTTTGCTCTGTTTTTCCCAAGACTATGGCTCTTAAGGATTTTTCTGCCTCCCTTTCTAGGATTGTCGTTGAGCCTTAGGTGGAAGGCCGGAAATCAAAACTGGGTCACTTGTAAGAAGGACTCTAAGAAGAAACTACATTGAAAAATTACAGTTGTACCAAAATATGAAGGTTTTATAGATGTCACATTTGTGTGTCAACAGCCACAGACAATGTTCTCCGTACTTTGGTCACTTGTAAGTTCCATAACTGCAATTTATTGTACAAAAATCTTCACCTATTTCACTTTATAAATATTTTTATACTTAATATTTAGCATAACAGATTTATTATTTTACTTATATCCACTAAAATTAATATGTTTTATTTATTGTTCTAATGTTAATGAACATAACAAAATTTTATGTATTTTGTTTACTTCTGAGAAGTATTCATCTCTTTCTTGTCCTTACATATAAATTCAGCAATATTTTCATTTAAACTCTATAAAATTAGTATTTTGTTATTGTTAGTTATTTATTTTGTACAATTCTTTTTAAAAATCATGTGTGTTGTGTTGTTTATTAATCTATTTATCTGTTTAATTTCTCTTTTCCAAGTCTTTTTTTATGAAGTTCAGAAGATGGCTATTCATACCAAATGAAGGTACTATCAGTGTAGAGTTTTACACACAGTCACTGAAAGGCTAACTAAAGTTACTAATATGTGACTCAGAAAGAAGGAAGTTAAGCTACTACTCATTATCTTATTTTATTTACATTTTAACCATTTTATTGTGAAAACCAATCATTTAGTAAGTGTATGGTGTTTTTCAATATTTTACATATGTCCTGGGAATAGTATGATGTATTATTTCTCCTTTGAAGATTCTAGACATCTTTGTGTCTGATATCTGAATGTCTTCATCACTAGCTACCTAGTGATGTGACTTTCTTAGTTTCATTGCCCCTATACTATGTAAATGACATGCCTAAATCTGCAAATTTCTAAATTGATAATTTCTCAACCCACAGCCAGGTTATGCTTTAATCCTATTATTTTCTCCATTGGTTAAAGATTAATAATTTCTTTTTATTGAATTGAACTCTTTTGAGAACTCTAGTATTTCACATTTAAATTCATATACAATACTAGCCTAGAGAGACTCAATTCATACCGTAATATTATAGGCTTCCATTTTGTTTTGTGTTTTCATTCACATTAATGTCTTAACTTTTGCCAACATGTTATATAGATATTCACAAGGATAATTCTAAACTTTGTATAACCAATTTCTGAAAACATCAAATATTTTTGGAACATACCTGGTTTTGTTTCTGTTTTTGTTTTTTGAAACATTTCTCTGTGTAGCCCTCATAGTCTATAGACCTATAAACTCACTCTATAGATCATGCTGGCCTCAAACTCAGAACTTCACCTGCCTCTGTCTCCTGAGTGTTGGGATAAAGGCAAGTGCCACTACCGTCCAGGAGAACATACCTTTTCCTAATTTTTGCTCTATCTTTACTTGCAAGAACTACCTTCCTAAATATTTAAACTTATTATGAACAAATATTTATTGAGTCTATTATTTATACACAATACTAGATTCACCTATATTTCCCTTTTTGGATATAAACTGTGCAATTGATGAATTCTCTTGTTTATTAGTGTGTTAAGCATAGTTAGTCATATCATTTGAGACTTAAATAAAAAAACCTTGGATAACTTATTGAACACATGAAGGACAAGAATAAGTCAGGCTGGTAAAAGTCTCTCTCTTTTTATCTTATCTTTGTTTTGAGGATTTTTAATCTCTTATTTCCAAGATCTAGATGTGGTACCTATGTAATCAAGCTAACCTCTTCCATTTCTAACCTACCACTTACACATGGTCAATTATTGAAAGCAAAGATAATGGGGTAATGATTGCTAAAATTTGGATGATTCCTGTCACATATAAGAAAATTGCGGGTATCAGTTTTATTTTCCAAGATTAAAAGAATCCTCTCACACTTAATTAATATCAGTGAAACCATGTCACTGTCACAAATTGTCTGAGATTTTAGATATGTCACTAAATTGTCCTTTGAAAAGATAAAGATGAATGTATGAAATATTGGTGCATATACAAAAAGTTAATGATTCATCATTTCTGTGTATAAAGCCATCTCTAAGGAAAGTACAAGTTTTATTTGATGGAATAATAACCTACTCCTCAATAATTCATTTCTACTTAAGACCTATAAGTATGACTTTATTTGCAAAAAGGTAATTTTTAGATGTACACAAATCAATAGCTTATGCTAAACTAGAGTATGATCTAAATGTATTATGTTTGATAAATATAAATGAAGGAAATTTGAATAAAGACAGGCTAAAAATATTACAGAAGGACACATGAAGGTAAAACAGAGACTGGAGTGATTTGGAGATTAGTTTATGGCTTCTAATCACCTGAGTACAGATTATGATATAATATTTAGGATTCGTAGATTCAGCCATGTGAAAATTCTGAAATAGCAAAATATACAAAGAGTCTTGGTATATAATCATTTTACACATTTTTCAATGGTTCATGTCTAGGAGTTGGTGAACTTCTAGAGTCTTTGAAACGAATGATAGTTACTTTCAATTTTTACCTTTCTGAGCAAGACTTTGCTAAGTACAGTGCATTATGGACTGGAGATAATGAAATAGTGAAGTCTTTAAACTGTGTAGATTTCGATGCTTTTATTTCTACTCTATAATAATCTTACCTGGCTTCATGGCTGTGGACATTGTGATGACAGTAGGAAATATGCTAAAGTGTTAATCCTCATATAGACTCCTCTTTCTCTTCAGCTAATATGCACTTGCATTCTTCCCAGCTGTCAGAGACATTGCTCCTGTTCTTTTGGCAGAGTATTCATCTGTGAAGGGTGACATACACTGGAAGGCAGGGCACTCTACTAGCATAAATATAGTTTTTCATGGTTCTGGAGGGCAGAGATATGAAATCAATGTGTACATTTATTTTTGTCTTTCATAGGGCACCTCTTCTTGAATCATAGATGGCTGTCTTCTCACTGAATTTTACATGATCTTTACCCTATTGCTCTCTATGCTCTCATCCCTCCTCTTACTGAAATTCCGTGTTTAAAGTACTAATAATTATTTCATTTTGACTTAATTACCTCACCTAAAGGCCCAATTCCCAAATGCAGATATCATTCTCTAGTCAAAAAATCAGCTTCCCCTTCATTAGAATAGTTCAGCTCACTATGGGAAACAGTAACTCCTTGGGACTTCTTAGCTGTTTTGAAGCATCTTCATTCATTTTTTTTTTTTGGTAGTGCAGACTCTATTTTGAGCAACACTCCCAAACACTTTCAAATACTATCTCTCCCACCAATACTTGTGGATGACATCAGACTTTGGCAGTTGTAAAGATTTTCACTTCCCTTCATCCACCCACTTACATTGACCTACTTACGCTGAATTAGATTGTGAGGTCAGATTTCTAAAGTTTTCATTTTCTCATCACCTCCTTTCTCTGGTGTTCACATTCCAATAATTTAGGAGTCTGATAGATGAAAACTTCATTTTATTGGCAGGACTACTTTATCTTTACCTACCAAGTAGGTTAACTCGATTAATGGGTTGGTTTGGAAAAGTGCTTTTGGATATATGCGAAACATAAGACTATTTACCAAATACTTTAAAAGATAAATATTATTCCATTAACAACAAAGCACAGATGGAACAGTATGTAAGCTCACTGCTAACCTGGCTCCTGGAGAAGTGAGTGTTGCACTGAATCAAACAGCACAGTTAGCAAAGTTGATACAAATATCCAGTGTGATTTCTCACATTTAAAGAATAGTTATGCTACAAAGTAAAGCCTTGTATTACCTTTACTAAGTGTAATCTGTGCTTTATTTTTTGGCTTTATTATCAGTCTACTAGAACTTTGGGAGGAGGATGGATCTCAATTTGGTTTTTGTGCACTCTTTTATGATACTTCATAATGTTACTGCAAAAAATAAACCAGGAAACAATAACAACAAAATATATAAAAATGCTTCTAAATGAACGGTCAAGGAGTTGCTCTCATCCATCTTTTCAAGGCCTTTGTGGAAACCAATGCTTCTCAAAGTAAAGACAGTAACAGAACTCTTAATAACTTGGTTTCATTGAAGATCTAGGCACTTACCTGAATCTCCTGAAACAGAATTCTTATAGGAGATAAGATCTACAGTTTTGTAACTTTCTCTTTTATAATTTCAGAAAAACTGATCTTGTCTTTTGTGTGCAAATGTTTATGCTTATTAACCATTGCACATCATATCAAATTTAATTCTATTTTAGTTACAGTTTAATGCAAAAATTAGGATAAAATGCTGTTTTTTCTGATAACTTGCAGGAAGAGTCACAGCAGAGCTCAATATTCTTGGCATTGAAAGAACAGTCACCTCATTGTGGTCTATAGCCTTCATTGTTGCTACATATAATGGTTTGGAAAAGTGCTTCCCATGTATAAGTCTACTTGTTTTTTTTATTTGTTTATTTACAAAAAAAGGACCAATCCAAATTCCCACTCCTTCCTCTCCTCCCATTCCCTCCACACACCCTCCCACCCCAACCCCTCTAATCCTAAGAAAGGGTAAGGCACTTTGCTTTGTGGAAGGTTCAAGGCCCTCCCTACTTCATCTAGGCTGAGAAAGGTATACACCAAAGAGAATATGATCCCAAAAAGTCCGTACATATAATATAGATAAATCCCAGTGCCACTGCCAGTGACCCCTCAGTCTGCTTCATCTGTCAACCACATTCAGACAGACTAGTTCGGGTCTATGCTTGTTCCTTCCCAGTCCATCTAGAGTTGGCGAGCTACCATTAGCTCAAATAAACTGTTTCAGTGGATGAACCCTTCATGGCCTTGGCCTCTTTGCTCAAATTCACATTCCTTCTACTCTTCAACTGGACCTTAGGAGCTCAGTTTAGTGCTCCGATGTGGGTCTCTGCCTCTACTTCAATCTGTTGTTGGATGAAGTTTCTGTAGTGATATGGATTAAAGATGTAAGTATAAATCTGACTACATTGAACCTGATAGAAAAGAAAGGGGGAAGTAGCCTTCAATGCATGGGCACAGGAGACCACTTCCTAAATATAGCCCCAGCAGCACAGACACTAAGAGCAACAATAAATAAATGGGACATCCTGAAACTGAGAAAGTTTTGTAAAGCAAAGAACACAGTCAATAAGACAAAAAGGCAGCCTACTGAATGGGACCCATGTCAGACAAAGGACTGATCTCCAAAATATATAAAGAACTCAAAAAATTAGACATTAAAATTCTAAAGAACCCAATTAAAAAAAATGGAGTACTGAACTAAACAGAGAACTCTCAACAGAAGAAGTTCAAATGGCCAAAAGATACTTAAGAAAATGTTCAACTTCCTTAGCCATTAGGGAAATGCAAATCAAAACAACTCTGAGATACCATCTTATACCTGTCAGAATGGCTAAGATGAAAAACACCAAATATAGCTTATGCTGGAGAGGATATGGAATAAGAGGAACACTCATCCATTGCTGCTGGGAATGCAAACTTGTACAACCACTTTGGAAAACAGTATGGCAGTTTCTCAGAAAATTGGGAATCAACCTACCTCAAGATCCAGCAATACCACTCTTGGGAATATATCCAAAAGATGCTCAATCATACCACAAAAGCATTTGTTCAACTATGTTCATAGCAACATTATTTGCAATAGCCAGAACATGGAAACAACTTAGATGCCTCTCAAGTGAAGAATGGATAAAGAAAGTGTGGTACATTTACACATTAGAGTACTACTCAGCAGTAAAAAATGATGACATCTTGAATTTTGCATGCAAATTGATGGAAGTAGAAAACACTATCCTGAGTGAGTTAACCAAGACTCCAAAAAAGTAATATGGTATGTACTCACTCATAAGTAGATCCTAGCCATAAACAAAGGAAATTGAGCTATAGTTTATGATCCTAGAGAAGCTAAGTATTAAGGTAAACCCCAGAACAACATATATAGACACACCTGGAAATTGGAAACAGACAAGATTTCCTAACAAAACTTGTTAGCATGGGAGTGGAAGGAAGGGGAGAAGGGAAGGGTTGAGGAGAACTTAAGGGAATGGGACAGTTAAGATGGAGGAAGGACAGATAAATGTCTATATGTTAAATGAATGTGACATTAAAAGAGCAGGGTGAAGTTCATGGAAAATAGATGAATCATTAATAGGTACTGCCTAGTGGGAAATCTTTGTGGCATTGGAGGCATGTACCTGGAAAATACTTAGGGCCTGCCCTGCTTCTCTCTCTCTCTATCTGCTTAGTTGATAGAGTAGTTTGCCCTACCATATGCTCTTAGAATACTGTAATGCCTTCCCCAGATGCTCAGAGCTAAGGGGTTCAATAATAGACAAGAAACTCTGATATTATGAACCAAATGCACTTTTTCCTTTTATGTTAATCACTATACACCTTTATTCATAGAAGTAGAAAGTAGGCTAATGTTGCCTTCTACAGTGTCTTAGCTAGGTTTTTTAGTGCTATGTTTTTGGTCATGGAGCAAAAACAACTCAAGGAGGAAAGGGGTTATTTCAGTTTCTAGTTCTTAGATAGCACCCCATTGCTGGGAAAGTCAGGGTAGGAAGTGAAGGCGGGAAACTGGAGGCAAAACCTGAAGTAGAGGACATGGAGGAGTGCAACCTATTGACTTTTGAAGTTTGCTTTCTATTATATCACAAGACTGCCTGCCCAGGGATGAAACATTCCACAGTGGACTGAATCATTCCACATTAATCATCAGTCAATAAATGCAGAACAGGTTTGTCAACAGGTTAAGCTTCTGAAGGAAAGTTCCCATTTCTTAGATGAACCTAGTATGTGTCAAATTCACACACACACAGACACACACACACACAGACACACATGCATGAGCACACCCCAAATAGAAGACAAAAGAAAGATAGATAGATAGATAGATAGATATACATATGTTAAATTGATTATATGGAATGATTTCCATAAGTGGCTCTATGAGGCACAAAAGAAATTCTCTTATTTTCTATATTTTCTATGTATATCTCCCAAAGCACTTCACCATAGTATCTGGGAAACAGATGATAGCATGTGAAATTTTCCTGAAAGAATGTATAAGCCAAAATAAGTGATGTTATATAGGGAACCAGCTGGTGATACAATATGTCTGGAACTAGAGCAGATCCTTCATGTCCAATCTTCAGTGTGGTGTCTAACATTTTATATATGTGTGTGTTGACATTATATATGTATATAACTTTATATATAATATATTATATATGTTTTATTTTATAAACAACATCATATATATGTATATATAATTTTGGTTTATTAAATAAGTCAGGGCTATATTTAATTATCTATGAGAACAACTAAGACCATTGGGAACGTTTGAACAAAAAAATCAATTATTTGTATGTTTTTGAAATGCTTTCAACTCATTTCTATCTTATGCACCTCTGGCGTAAACTCATTTATTGTACTTTTATGTTAACAATTGATAAACTAACATTGAAAAATGAGAAAATTGAGTTTCACAAAGACTACATTACTTTCCCAAAGTCTATTAATTAGTGGTTAAGGTAAATGTTGAAAGTTCTAATGTGCACAACTGGTGATCTGATAGATCCATAACCAGGACAACAAATTTGATCATTGAGTATATAGCAAAATAAGGCTATTTTATAATGACTCCCAGTCAGTCAACTGGGCAATTTGTGTGTTTCTCTGTCAACACTGAGATGATGGACTTTGGATGATGTTACCTCTCAGGGGACAGGTTTAAAAAATATGAGTGATAGCAAAGAACGTGATAAAAACAAAGCTTAAACGTAATTCTATAGGGTTAAAGGCATGATTTTTAGTTTGTACTTTGTTACTTCCTTGGTAGATCTGAATTTTACTATTCTAATGAAAGCACTATGAAGTTATTATGCTCACTATTAGGGATATTTGTTTATATAATAAATATATAAAATTAGGAATCACTGTGACAATTCTGCAAAGACGCAACAGTATGGTGTGACCTTTACTTTTATTGTGCTACTCCAAAATTCTTTGTATAGCAGTAGAACACACTGTTTACTTATGGGTATTGGATAACTTTTCTTTTGAATCTCTGATCGTGCTTTAGAAATTCAGAAAAGAATTAGGAAAACGCTTTGTTCCATTAGACAGTCTAATTATCTGGCCATGTAGCATTCCTGCAGTACCATCAGTGACCACACTCATGGATGCACAGTTCACTGATAAAATCAAATTTCAGATTTCGCCATTTACAGTTAGGCGGTTTAAAATCTTTAAAGGTTTTGTGGCTCTCATCAACCTCTCCTGACTTACTTCTGCTCCCGTCTCTTTCCAGATATGCTTCCTCTGTGTTCATTGGTTATATTCTGATAATCTGAGAGGAGCTAAAATTATCTGATTGATGACGGTCCTGACAAAATGCTATGCTCTACAGAACAAATGTTAGTCCTGTACTGTCCATTGTGAATAAGAGGGCAGAAAGGAGCACATAGAAGGTTTTTCTCGTATCATATTTGTCATCACATGTAGTTATGATTAAGAAGGGTCTGCTATTTGATAATTCTAGTTAAAGGCTTTCTTGTGAGTTTTAGATACCTTCCACCTAAAACCCTAATACAATACTAGCAATTATTAAGAATTTAAGTAGAAAATAAAGGCGAGCGTACATAAAACAAACAAATATGAAGAATCACAACCTCACAATACTCGTGTGAGATAAAACAATAGCATTGAATGTGTGCTATATTGTGTAGGTGGAGTAAATGTCAGAGCTCCATTTATGCTGAATGCTTCTGAATCTGTAGAAGTATAAATAACCTTGAAGATCTGTAGAATTTATTTTAACCTTTGTATCTGCAGCTTTGTAGTAGAGTTCTCTTGAGGATTTCACTGTAATTAATACTACTGCTTGCCATGACCTATTTTCACCTCAACATTTCTATTTCCTAAGCTTACCTGAGAAACAGAAGCCTAAAAGCCTTTCAAAGCTTTTAAAATCTCAGCTAAAACCCTACATAGTTTTTAGCAGTGAGACTTAAGAATTCTCTCATTCCAAAAAAAAACAATTCTAATGTTTCTCATATAATAATTTAACCACCTCTCTTGCAGTAAAGAATACTTTAATCTATGTTAAGGTATGTTACAAATTGTCTCAGGATGGTTTTGTTGTACTTACCCCTTTCCCCCTCTGATCCCTGCAAATCAGCTAGATCCTGCAGAGCCCTTCAGTACTTGACAGAACACTTGCTCGATTCTGATTCTTGGTTGGATAAACCAGAGGTCTTGGAAAACTTCATTGCTGTAGATGAAGGTGGAGATATTAGAAGACATAACAAACTAACTGAACAATGATTGACAAATGAGTAAGAACTCAAGTACATCCATCAATGTTTTGTGGTAACTAAGAGTGAAAAAATAACCAAGTTGTTTACCAGCTAAGCCCCTAAGATATTCAACAAGATGACCACAGATTTAAAGATTTAAATTCCAGATATTACTAATGTTGTGTTTCAAGAAGGGTTATTCAAACTGTAATACCATCTTTGATGATTTGACCAATACTAGCTTAAACAAAGATAAAACTACCTTGACAAATGTCAATTGGTGCAGACACCAATCTGTGAGTACAGCAGAATAGCCTTAGGCACGTTACATGCCTTTTTTTTCTAGAGTCATGAGTCATGTTTGCTTATATCAGTCTCTGGCTCCTGGCACTCCAGGCAGTGTCATAGGTGAGCGCACTCTCATTGCATGTGTCTGAGGCTGGAACAGCCATTGGTTGGTCATTCCCACAATCCCTGGGCCACACTTGCCCCAGTGCATCTCCTAGGCAGGGCAGATTGTTGGTTGAACGCTATGTGGCTGGATTGGTGTCCCAATCCATCCATTGGACGTCTTATATTTCCCCTTACCAGGGAGATCCAAGCAACCCCCTTGAACCTTCCTTGTTGTGCAGTCTCTCAGGAGCTGTGGATTACAGCATGGTTATCCTTTACATCTAATATCCACTTATGAGTGTGCACATACTAATTGTTTTTCTGGGTCTGGGTTACCTCACTCAGGATGAACTTTTCTAATTCCACCCATTTGCATGCAAATATCATGATGTTATTGTTTTTAACAGCTGAGTAATACTCCATTGTGTAAATGGATCACATCCTTTTTTATTATTATTCCAATGAGGGTTTTAATCAAAGAGGGTATGTGCCACAATTTAAATAATTCTTTGCACATTGTGTCTATGGAATGGATAAAGTTTTAGTCATGTCTCAGTAAAATATTCACTTAGCCTTAAAAATGACTTAAGTTGGAAATTGTTAGGAGCGCACGAACTCGTGAATGGAGATGAGACTGCCACTTTGGGATTCAAGGTTGCCATCTGGATGTATCTCCTCAGGACAGGAACAGGGACTCCTGGTAGTCTAAAGACCCCGCAGACAAAAGGGCAAACTTGGGGAAAGGCAGAGTCATGTGGAACAAAGAACCCCCTGCAGCAGGAGCAGGAGGTGCACTGCACTCCCTTTCGGGGCCCTCGCCCCTCTGGGTGAAAAGCCTCAGTGCAGGAGCAGGAACTCAGATCACATCTTCTTTATCCATTTTTCAGTTGAGGGATATCTAAGTTTTTTCCAGGTTCTGGTTATTAAGAATAAAGCTGGCATGAACATAGTTGAGCAAGTGTTCTTGTGGTATGATTGGGCATCCTTTGGGTATATGACCAAGAATGGTATCACTTGTCTTTGGGTATCTGGTGCCGTGCTCACTTGGATGGTGAAGAAAGATGCAGATTGTGTCAATGAACTCCCTATCCCATGGAGTTCTTAAATAGAGGATTGAAGTTGGACTCTAGACCCCCGGCTTTCAAATCCTACTTTGTTTTTTACTTTCTCACTGCTTCTACAGTTTTCTCAAGGGTATTGTTGAGGTCAGCCTTAACCTCCACATCCAGGATTTGTTTCATTTTGTTTTACGAGGGCATTATGCTCTGTACCTTAGGCTGCCCTTGAATCCCTGAGTATTGCTCCTACAGTCACTAGACTGCTGGATTTACAGGCAAGTACCAGCACACCTGGCAAGTTTTAGGATGGATCTGGAAGCTAGCTGATTATCTTAATTTTCAAAACTGCTTTGTTAACAATATTTTTTATCTAACTGTAGTCTTTTGTTTGTTTATTGTTGTTCATTGTTTCTTTTGTTTTGTTTTGAGACAGGGTTTCTCTGTAGCTTTGGAACCTGTCCTGGAATTTGCTCTGTAGATCAGCCTGGCATCAGACTCACAGAGATCCACCTGCCTCTGCCTCCTGAGTGCTGGGGATTAAAGGCACGTGCTACCACTGCCTGGCTCTACCTATAGTTTCATTGTCTTCCTGGCTACCAATTTTATCAGTGTATTAATTACCCCAAAAGTTTAGTGTTTGCTGTTGTTTGTTTATTTTTTACTATGGAATATATGAAACATTGCTTCAGATGATAATTTTAGATGGTAACATTTTAAGAAATTTCTGTCCTAATTCTTCCTTTGCTTTTTTGCACATTTTACTCTATAATTTTATATAAAAAGAGAATAGCATCGTATTTGACATGGACAGAGCTTATGTCTTGCACTGTTGTATTCAGTATTTCTCATCCTGTATCAGAGATGGGCATTAGTTCTGAACACTGCCATCTTATCTATTCTAATTCCATTCTAGAATCTTCTCTTTGTGATAGCTCAGTCACACATGCACACACATACAAACACGTGTGCACACACACACACACACACACACAGAGAGAGAGAGAGAGAGAGAG
>LOEQ01005003.1:84281-98398 GCA_001685075.1 Bramus lutescens | reverse complement strand
CAACAGCTGCTAAAAGACATTTGATTTTAAATGCTGCTGGATTAATCCAACCTATATATTTTGAAAAAGCCTTGACATTAAAATTTGAGTTGAAAGATATGTTACTTTGGAGATTAGGCTTTGCTTTGTATCCACAGGAAATGAGAGACTGCAGATTCATTCTTTGTTAAGAAAAATAAGGTTAGATCAAGGAAGAGCCCATGAAAAATCTCCAATGGGAATGGATGGCCCAGGTGATCAATGTTTCAGAGCATCTCTGTTGCAGTTTCTTCTGAGATCTACATCCAGAACAACCTCAAGTGTGCTGGGTGAGGTAATCCAGCCCTACAGAATACTCTGGTCAGGACTTGATGATAATCCTAAATTTTGTTTGTGTCCTCATAAGATTATCAGCACCCACAATCAACAGAAATCAGCCTAGAAAACTATGTCCCCATTCCCCAAAACTAGATTACAGATGTTTGCCTTTGTTTAGAGTGTTGATTATAAGTTGTTATATATAATTGTCAGGGAAAAAAAAACTAAAAAAAGATTAGATTCAAAGTTCTTGTTTTAAAAATTAAAAAAGTGGAAATGCTCTGGAATAATGATTTTTGTACATTGTAGATATTTGTCACTCATATTAGTTTAATAATATGTTGATTGGCCAGTAGTCAGGCAGAAAATACAGGGAGGAAGATCAGACTAAAGAGAATTCTGGAAAGAGGAAATTCTAGGAGCAGAGGAAACAAGATAAAGTAACTTTACTGAGAAAATGTACCAAGTCATATGACTAAACATAGATAAGAATTATGGGTTAATTTAAGTTGTAAGATCTAGCTAATAATAAATCTGAGCAAATAGGCCAAACAGTTTATAATTAATAAAAGCCTCTAAGTGTTTCTTTGGGACTAAATAACTGCAGGACCTGGAAGGACAGAAACTTCTGTTTACAGATATGTGTGTTATAGCACAATCTAAGTTTTATGTTGTGAAGGCTTTGATTTTCTAAATAGTAGAAAATAAATTATAAAATGTTCTTTCTGTCTTTATCTGTCTCTTTGATAATATAATTGATGACTTTTCTAATAGAGTTGAAATACTTGTTCCAGGAAAATTTGGTAAAAATATGTTAACTCAACGATGAATTCACCAAATGTCTAATGATAAGCACGCTAAATTTATATTGAGATGGTGGAAAGCTAGCTACAGAGATCTTGTTGCAAAGTAGCGGACAGGAAGAGCACGTTTTAGACCCAAGTTCTTCAATACAGTGCAAACCCTGACACATTTCCAAGACAAACCACACTTGTTTACATCTGTTTAAGCATTAAATAGTTGAAAAAAGTTTACAACCTAGAATGTGAAATGTGTATAAAAGTAATATTGGAATTATCTGGCTCTAAAAGATTCCGTTGAATTTCTTTGGTGATACATATGTAGTTGAGAGGAAAAAGAAAACACAGTCATTTAAAGATTTGCTTTCTAGATTGTTACCCAAATTGGCATGTGGGAAAAGGATTAGGTTTATATATCTATACATATGACTCAACTGGCCCAGGCAGTAACAGATTGCAGACCTAGTTAACTTTTAATTTTTGGAAAAAAGCGAATGGAAGGTCAACACATAGAGTATTGAGAGATGTAAAGAAGGAGATCACTAATGGAGTGGAACACCATGCCTACTATAGTTGCTAATTCTGAATTTCACAGTGGTTGATTTGTATATCTCTAAAATAACTTCCCAGGTGCTAAAATAAAAAGTAATTCACATAGAGTCAGCAATGTTTCATGAAAGGGATATATATTTTTCCATTATGGAAAGCTTAGCATTATAAAATAGTAATAAAAACCATGAATCGTCACTTTCAAATGAATAATTTTGTCTCTATGCCAAGGTATTGATGATATGCGCACAGCAGTGGGAGACCAATTGTCCCTTTCAAAGCGCAATTTCTTTCTAGGTAGAGGCTCTCCATCTTGTTCTCCAGCACTGACCTCAGAACTGTAGATACTTTGTTCATTGAGCTTCAGTAAGAAGTGTGTTAGCCTCTGTAAACTCCAGAGGTCTTCAGTCTCAAATGGGGAATATCTTCACCTGGATGAATCCGTTTGGAGAGTCTTTTGTCTAGGCAACAGAGGATAGAGGGGGTGTATATCTTGGCATAAAGGGATATATAATGCTTGGATATATGAAATAGCATGGAGTAAGCCAAGAACTATTGTTTCTTGGTTTACGTAGATCAGTCACATGACACAAACATTACCTCCATCCTCTGAAAACCACTGAATGCTTCAAAGAGTTTAGAAAATCAGTATTTTCTTCTGAGAAAATATAGAAGAAAAGGAGCTACTATGAAATACTTTCCACCATTTTGTAGGTAAAATTGTGTGTCTTTTTATTCTCTACTATTTTATCAAATAAGTAAAAAACAAAAAAATAGATAAAATTGAGTTTTTAAAAATATTATTTAACCACGTTGTCTGAAAAAATGATAAAAAATAAGAAATTTTGTAAGTGATCATTGTGGCCATGGATTCTTTTACATTGCTTTAACTCAGAACAAACTCCTTTGTCCTGTTTTCTAAAGTTTGAGGAATCTTCTAAAATACTTTGTACAAAAGGCCAATCTCAAAAAATTTCCATTCACCATGAGTATCTGATCCACCCAGGAAGGATCAGTAATTATAACACAATGAGCACTTTTCTTCCACTATACATGAGAGGCAGCATTTCATATGTTTTATGGAGAATGACAAATGATAAAATTATGTATAATTTTTCTGAGCCCAAGCTCTTTTATGTACGGATTAGTTTCTAAGGGCAGATGCTCTGATGGGAATGGTCCTAGAGAACAGTCCCTTGTCAGCAGTCTTCAAACTCCAAGCTTGTATCTCAGTGTCCTTGTTTTCTGGGTATACATTATGTAAATATAAAAAGAATTCTGCTGCTCAGATTAGTGAAAGCCCCATCCTCAACATGAGTTCCTGATCAAAATCTTTGGGTCTAGGTGGTGATTAGTCACCATGGTCTGACACTAGCAGGATCTTGTGTATCAGTTTAGCAAGAGCCATGATATTTATTTGATTTAATTAATTTCTCATAGTATTTTCCTGCCACTGTCATGCCTTACTGTTTAGACACAAATATTCAATTTTCTGTGCTGTATTTGAAATCAGCCTTTGTTGCAAAGAGGTCCTGCTTGTCTGTCCTGGCTGCCTGACTAGTTTAACCCCAAAATAACTACACAGAAACTGTATTAATTAAATCACTGATTGGCCCATTAGCTCTAGTTTCTTATTGTCTAATTTTTACATCTTAATTTAACCCATTTAATTAATCTGTGTATCACTATGTGGCAGTGGCTTACTGGGTAAAATTCCCAGTGTCTGTCTCTGGCGGTCTATGGCATCTCTCTGACTCTTGCTTTCATCCTCCCAGAATTCAGTTCTGTCTTCTCCTCCTACCTAAGTTCTGCCCTATCAGGCCAAGGCAGTTTCTTTATTCATTAACCAATACAAGCAACACACAGAGGGGACTCCCACATCAAGCCTTCTGTACTTGTTTATTTCCCCTTCCTGCAGCAATTCCTACACAAGCTTGTGATTATTGTTGTTACTTCCAGTTCTATTTCCTTAATTTTTTTGAAGATTTATTTTTATTATTATTTCTTTTGTGTGTGGGAGGTATGTGACCATTAAGGCAGTTGCCCACAGAGGTCAGAGATATGAGATTCCTCTTGGACTGGGGTTACAGGCAGTTAGTTGTAAGCTACCTGATACGGGTGCTGAGAATTGAACTTAGATCTCAAGGTAGAGCAAAGATGTGTTCTCAACTATTGAGCCATCTCTCCAGGCCAAGCTCTGTTTTCTTATTTTTTATTTTTGAAAACTGCAACTTGATTTCCCAGATACCTATCCTACTATCTTCATCTACAAAATTCTGTTTTAATTTAGTTTTTTACCAATCCATATAGCTATGGAGAGGAATGTTTGACATGGCATGCATCAGTTAACATTGGAATATGATTTTTTGTTCTTTCCAAATCAGAATGGTCTTTTCAGTAAACCATGTATTACAATTGGATGGTTGAAGGCTGAAATGGACGAAATGGTGAAAATGTAGTTCTCTCATAGACATTTTAATATCTTCAGATGGTACTTCTCAGTCCTCTCACCGTGCCAATAATCTAGCTAATATGTAAAGACGAGCCAGATTATTTCATGTCCTAGGGAGTGAATACTCATTTAATCTCACTTGGTAAGAAAATAAACTTCTTTTCATAAGTTGAAATCTGTTATATTGTTTTTAAATGTTTATTATAAAATGTTATGGCATGGATATTGTATCTTTAATATTTATATTATATACCCAGTGTCCACATAAGCAGTAAAAGCCAGGAAGAGTGCTATAAATTATGGAACTCATAGTGGGAAGGTGGATCATACTATTTATTATCAGTTCCTTCATTACCCAAGTCAGTTTTAGAATTTTTATTAGAAAAATCTCAATTACTGTCCTTGAAATTAAGTCTGATAATAGAATTTCATGAAAATTAAACAAATCCTTAAAATATTTTGCCACCAATTTTTATAGTTAAAGAACAGCTGTGAGAGTGAAACAGAAATTGGTGTGTGTGCACTGTTTCCCTGTTTGCTTATGTATACTAGGAGCCGTAAATTATGCACTATTATGGAAAGACATATTGGGAAATTTTACCCGTGATTGCTTTTGTTTCAGCATGCGGCAAGCTTGGATCAGTGATAGTCCCTGCTAACAGCAGTTTGTAGCCTTGTTGAATCTGTCAGTAGAGGGCCAATAGGAGTCACATGTCATTTGTGACAATTCCCTCGGACATGTAAAAAGTGCTCAACAGCCATTTACAAGTGGCTGTCTTCCTGTTGACACTGGGGAATACTTCTTTTCATTTTCTATAATTGTGTTATTTCTTTTGCCTAGACTATGCGTTCAGAGTCCTGACTGCTCCATCATGTCTAGTAGAAAGTTAGCCATAGATCTAATTATTGCCCTGTCACAGTCACCATCAAGGAGGTGGAGTTGGTGATGTCCTCTGATCTGAACTCATATTGTCCCCACTTCTTTGAAACGAATGAATACTCTACTTGTGACTCAATGGTAGAATAGGGATTTTTTGTTTATTCAACTCCTGATTTTATTACTGTAGCTTCTGTTCCAGAAGATTAATGCCCCTTGAAGCTTGCTTACCAATTCAGAAGATTTTTCTCATCAGACTTTAGGATGAGAAGAATCATTACTGTTATTAATTGAAGAACTTCGTCAATAATTATCTATCAATACTCCTATTGACTTGGTTTTGATAAAATATCTTAAAATTATTCTCTTCAAATTCATGGATATTTAACTGAGTATCGTTTATAGTTAAGATTGATCAATGATGCTGCTTGATCAATATGAATAAGACGTATTCCCAGTAGGCAAAGAACACCGAATAGGAATACCTTTGATTACTATTGCTTTAAGTACTATAGCTTCAGGATTTTTAGATTGAACTAGGTATAAGAAAAATACAAGCAATAGATTTTCATTTCTTTTGTAAACCATCATTTCATAAGATATATGAATGATTATAAATATTTATTGAGCCCATAGTGTGTACTAGCCCTCAACAATGCATAAAAGTGTCCACTGTTAAGATACAATATTGACCTAAGATGAGGACACAATTAAATTCAATATCTTGAAGTTTTACAAGTAAGACACAGAGTTCTGAGAGTGCTTTGTAAATAGGAAGGGTTAGGGATACTAAGTTGCTGATAAGGTCAGATGTAAACATGCTGTACTCTCTTTTTCCTATTGTCACATCAAGATTGTTCTTCCGTTCTTTATTCTCTGGACTTAGAGAAAGTATTTTTTCATTGTGCCTAAAATAAATGACTAAATAGAATATCATTTATGTCAATTTTGTGTTTTGATTTCCTAGTGCTGCATTACTTTGTAAAATCTAAATTTATCCCATAACAACCTTATCTTTAGCAAGAGCACTTATATCTAAATTAAATGAATCTTTGAAGATGCCAAAAGGTCTTTAGCATGCTCTCTCTGTTCTCAATTTCTGTGCTATTTTAACATTAGGTTTGTGATTTCTTCCTGCCTATGGTGAGTGGGGGTAGTGTTGGTAGAAGCTTGGCAGGATCCTTTTATCTAGTTATTTAGGAGAGCTGCTTCCTGCAATCTGTGTTGATGCTATGTGATTTTTCAAGAGCATCATTTTGCTTCAGAGATGTAGGGAATACAGGGATTCTGCTGTCCCTAAGTGATACATCTCTTGCTGTGATAAATAAAGGGGCTCATTTTGGTCTTCAAGTTGTACACTTATCGTTGGAGATGTATAATTTTCCACCTCTTGCCGATATGTTTATGTTTAAATTGTTTTTCTGTTTTTGCTTCACACCTGTACAGCTTACATTCAATGTGCTGCTTACACTATGCATATATTCTGTGCCTCACAGCTAATTTCCTACTTTTGTTGAGATGAAGATTTGCATTTATGATGTATTCTTCTCTTGTATTTGATTTGTGAGAAAAATAGGTGGCTATTTAACATTATATACATTTTGAACAATAAAATTTAAGAGCAAATTTAAAATATTATTTAAAATTGTAGTATTATTGTGTTCTATCCAGCTAAGAGTAGTTAAGAAAATACTTATATAGATAAATCTTTAATAGAAAATTACTTATTTGTTGAAAATTAAAAATAGGAGTCATAATACTTTCCTGTTTTACTCATGAGATTTTGAGCAGATGCAAGACATAATTAAATTATATTGAATTTAATTATCAATTCCATAATGATTAAATGATACATTTCATTCACTAATATTAAAACATTAAATCATATTTATTCTATCTATTAAAAGAATTTCTCATGGAAGATAAAATGCTCAGAGAGGTTAAATGATTTAATAATTTAATTGGAGTGATTAAATAAGCTTGCAAGAGCTAGTATTAGATTGAGCCTATTTCTAATTTTTTAAAACTAAGTGTCAATACTTAACCTCTGCAAGGTATATGATAACAAAAGTGTCTTAAGAATGAAAACATACTCAGTACAAACTCAAAGTGAAAGCTCAACACCATTTACCGAGAGCTTCAATGAGTACGCATGCCCATCACACCCTCCCAGGACTGATCACAGAAGACCTTCCTCCCATGAGGCAGCGGCATTTGTGACTGTTCAAATCATTCTGCAAATGGTGAGTATGGATGTATCTATGGCTACAGAATTTCATGTGTGAATTTATCCACATTTGGTCCAAAAACCTTGAAAAACATTTCACCAGTACTGAACATATAGAATTTCATCTGATAAGCATTCCTAAAACAATGTAACTTTTGTTAATGTTTTTATTTTTGTATAAAGTATTTAATCCACAGGTATTTAAAGTCTACAAAATTTGTGATATGTTGCATTCAAACACTTTGTCATTCTTTTATTAAAAGTTTTATCAGTGGAGTTGTTTTACATCCTTGAAATATCCATGAATGCAAAGGAATGACTGTTTATGAATAAATTATGCATACTTTCTCCTATGCTTTAAGTCATCTCTAAACTAATTATAATGCATAGTACAAGTAAATACTGTGCGAATAGTTGCCATGTTACATTATTTAAAGAAAAATAACGAAAAAATGCATTTAAGTACTGGGTAGTTTTTTCTGACTATTTTACATGTACTGTTTCAGTAATACACACACACACATATGTAGGGTTGGCTATGGATGGGGAGCATGTGGTTTCAGAACGTGTCTTTCCTTGCATACAGTCTGTATGTGGGAAATGTGAGACAGTAGACAGGACAGAAAAAAGAAATACAGGGACAAGCACTTCACTAAATAATCTTTATTTCACTAAATAGATAAACATAACTAATCATTTGTTCTCTTCTGTCTGCTTGATGTATGAGCAATACATATGCTTCATATAAGCATTTTAAAGGATTCAAAACTTTTTGAGCAGGAAAAGAGTGGGGAAAATAAATCTATTGGAGTGTGGTCAAGAGATTGATTTCGATGTTTGCAGGTGCATCTGACAGAGAAACAGTCTGGCCACCCAAGAGCCAATGAGTAACAAGCTCTTAAGTAGCAAATCATAATGACTAGGTCATCTTTAATAGTTCTCACAGGTCTGTCTAGTTACCTGAATTTGAATGCAAAGCCAAGCTTTGAAAGAGTGTAGCCAAAGGTGCATAAAATTTGTGTGTGTGTGTGTGTGTGTAGCTTATAGTGTCTTTGAAGTATTTATTATCTCTAATATTAATTTTACAATCTCACCATTTAAAACAGGTTGTCTCTCAAATAAATGTCATATGTTAAAATCCCCATAATCAACTAGTTACATATTACTTGCTTTAATTTTCAGCATGTTATGTATTTGATATCTTCTTTTCTAAAGAATATTACTTGTCTTAGATCTTATTTTATCTTAATGTTCCAGTAACTCCAGAGGACTGGTCAGACACGATTGTGCTACAATTTACCCTAAGTTTTCTGTATTGTATAAAACACTGTTTGTGTTTCAGGCTCTACTCTGTGTTGAGAGACCCTACTTAACAATCAGCTTTTGACATCATTCTGAGGATGGAGAATTAGTGAACCACCAAGGTGAACCCACAAGCACCACCATCTCTCAAACACTACCTGTGTGTTAGACTGAAAAATGACTTATTTCTGGGAGTAGGAAAGGTACCACCCTATAAACTTACCAGGGTGAGTTAAAACTGCAGAGGCATATGAGCATATTAAGATTATTTCAGGGAAAACAAGACTTGGTTAATAGACATCAGACCTTGAAAAGGATTTGATTCATTCATCTGGACTCAAAAGAATAATAGACACCTGGCTCTGTGATGACAACTGGCTCTACACCAGCCTATAATCTGATACCCAGTACAAGTAGCCTGTTAATGTGATTTACCTGTCCGTCATCTTCCTATTCACCAGATGGCCTATCCAGATCTGAACTTACTGCTTCAGCTTTAGGCCAGATCTTGACCTTTCATCCCTGCAACGAGTTATATTTTCACTCTTCTCCCCAACTTCTCTTTGGCTTGATTCTTTGGCAACTGTTTCTTTCATGAGTCTGCTTCGGATCTCTCATCTTATTAAGGCAGATTCTATATAAATTTGTATCAGTATGCATTTGAAAACACTTCAACTCTGTGGTAGATTCTTAAACGTTTACTCATTCTTTAAACTGCAAATGTGTACATATTTGAAATCGCATATGCACACACACACAGAGTGAGGGAGAGAGAGAGAGAGAGAGAGAGAGAGAGAGAGAGAGAGAGAGAGAGAGGTTCTGTACTGTGTGTTGTACAATGTTTAAAATGATGTCTCCTTTTCTGTGACCTTTATCCATCTGGTTTTGTATCTTAAGGTAACTTTTTGAATTGAATCTGATTAGAAACTTTTGAACCTGTGCCCTTTTATATATT
Organism: Bramus lutescens; assembly: GCA_001685075.1. Classification (NCBI taxonomy): domain Eukaryota; kingdom Metazoa; phylum Chordata; class Mammalia; order Rodentia; family Cricetidae; genus Bramus; species Bramus lutescens. Next base: position 88,939 of record LOEQ01005003.1, on the reverse strand, counting down.
TATGTAGCTTAGGAATCTTTTCTCTGTAATTACTTTGAATTAACACTTTACCTTTTGTCACTTTGTACTTTCCAATGAAGATGAGGACACACATTTTTACTCTTTGATGCAGTTCCATATATTACTAAAACATCCTCAGATTTAATTTTGTTGCTTTGTATATTCAAATAACCTTCCTTTACATCTACAGATGGATTTTTATGTGTTATCTGGCCAGCTTTTAATGCATTTTATTATTATATTTTTCATTTTCTTTATTTTTTTTACTCTAAAATGGATTGCTTCTTCCTTCAATATTATTATTATTAATTTTAAATTCACTACTCTGATTAGTCAATATTCTTTTATTTCATTGGACCAATTCTCTTCATGCTCTTCAAGTTTACCAAATTCCTTAAAAATATGGCCTTGTGTTTCTATTAGGCATTGCATTGCAATCCTTGTAGTCTTATTTCATTAGTTTAGCTGTTTCTCTCTATGATCTTAAGTCTTAGGGCTCTGTGCTCAGGTTTGCAACTTGAAGAAGGTACCTACTCCAAATGTTTTAGTATGTGAGTGTGTGTGTTTTCCTCTAGGAATGTTTTCTTTCTTTTTTCCATTTTTCTGTCATTTTTTTTCTTTTTGCTGTTGTTGTTTCATTTTTCAGTGTGTTGGTTCAGAGGTTCTGGGCAGATGGTTGGGTGTGGTGCCTCAGTTCAGGGTAATTTCAGTTCTCTAGTAATCATTTACATCTAAAACCACCAAGGCCAGTGCAGTACTGGGCTGGAGGAAGCTGCTTCGCGGGGCTAGTGCAGTTCTTGGACATACTCATAGGCCATAGATGAGACTTTAACTCGGCTCAGAGTGTGTGTGAAGCCCATAACTCCTGAGGACTGCCTGGCGTTGTGGATTATTTGGAATCTACAACCAATGTTAGCCTACAGTAATGTAAGTCAAATTTGTCTCAGAGGTCCACTGAATTCTCATTTAATACAGGTAGATCTAGTATCATATTATAAATTTTAGCCTGAGGCTATAGGCTAGTGGGCTTTTTCTAATGTTGAGTTGTGTTTTTTTTCTGGCCTGACATTGGATTCTACGGCAAAATTCTACGGTCACTTCTCTCCCTTTCTATGTCTCCTCTTGTTAGGAAAGATTGCATGGGGAATAAAAACTGTCCACACCATTTTCAATAAGTTTTCTTATTGCCGTGTAAACTAGGCACTGCGATCTTTCCTCTGAATTATTTTCCATTGAGAGAGTTATTCACACTGATTTTTCTACTGAGAGATAATGACTGTGGAATCTTGCTCGTCCATTTTGCTTTACTCTTCTCTGTGCCGTGTTTTTACTTCTCATTTTTCAGCATCACAAGTGAGGATATGACACATTATTCATTGTGTTATGATTGGTATGCAAGCTTTTGACATTTCTGACGGTTATTACACAGAGAGCATGGGAGGTTTTAACCATAAAGTGGAAAAGGGGAAAATAAAAGCATAGAAGCCATATGTATTTACACTGAATCCCTTAACATTTATATAAAGGGCAAGACTTCAAAAGGATTTTAAATTGTGAAGTAATTTTCCTCTACTTTTAGAAATCTGCTTTTAGCGTGCATTAGTTAGAAACCTAGACAGCTGAAAATTATAAAGATCAATATAGGAAATCACACATATTTTCATTTTACTTAGGAGAAAATGGAAGATTCTAAGAAGTTTGGAAATTCAATGCAGATACCCCAACTGGCTTAAATGCTGAAATATGTAACTTTTGTTTGCTCATCCCTAAATAGGACATTTATATGACCATCCCTAATCAAGACTAGGGGACATTATTGAAGGACGTATGTAAGGGTTGTCAGAGGCAGAGAGTGGCAGGTGTTTTCTGAAATTCTGTGTTCTGGACATTACATGGCTGTTGCACTCATGTTCTCAAAGGTGCTGGAGTTATATGCAGAAGCCAAAAGTAGAGAATGTCAGCATTGAAGGATAATTTAGGGGCTCACTCATGTGGCTTCATCCCACAATCAAGGAACTTCTTGGCAACTGACAGCTTCCGTAGCATGATGAGCTATTCTTCTTTGAGTGTAGGTCACTGTTAGTTTGCCTGTACTCCACGCTCCAGTGGCAGATGGTCCCAACCTGTATCCACGCATATGTGGACATTAAAGATTAGATTTAGTATGTTAAAAAAGTAGAAGAAAAAAATGAAAAGGCTTGAAAATAGGAGAGGTGTGTTAGAATAGATAGAGGTATCCCCGGCTTATAGGAGGTCACATTGCATTATGTATACTTACTCACATTATGTTTTCATGGAATTGTAAAAAATAATGAAAATATTCCTAAAATATTTTGGAAACTTATCTAGTCCTGCTGTTGACAAACAGCTGTAAGTTAAACTCAAATATAAATAAGACTTCTCAGCCAATAATATTTTGCTGTGATTTCCAAGATTGTATTACAGATTGGAGATGACAATACAGCTCTAATAAAAAAAAAGTATATCCATTTTAGGAAACTTTATTTTTCCAAAAAGATTATTAACTGGTTTTTACATGTGTTTGCTAATGTCCATGCACAAACAAGCGTGAGGAGGGTGGATGGAATAGGAATTGGATGCAAGAATACCAAAGTTGATTTTACTATGGAAATCTCATATCAGTTTAGCTAATTTAAGATCCATTCTAGGATGTCAAGGAAAGTGAGTCAGAAAGCAAATTATGAACAAACTTAAAATCAGAGTACAAAACTTAGCAAATTTTATTGCCAATTTTTATAAACAAATTGTAAAAATATCACAACAAATTTTACTGTAAGACTTTATTAACTAGATTATCTTGAATGATATTTTGAAATTTTAAATCATATTATTAATTCAATAGCTCTTTTATAATTCTATAAAAAACACAACAGTCCCTTGGTTTATGGTATGTTGCTAAAGTGATTAAGCTGAAAATTTTAAATTACAGAAGGTAATGCATATGCTAGGTTCAGAAGTCCAGGAACATTTTAGAGAAGTTGAAAATATTAATCTATTCTTATACCTTACATATTTAAGTGATTGTTTTCTTGGTCAGAAACATGCCTGTTACCACAAAAATATTTAGAAAGGTTAGAACAAAATGCCAGTCTGCTACAGAGATCATGTATGGGACTAAAACAAATAAGGAAAACACTTTGGGACAAAATTAATACTATTTTAAATCTTTGGCACAATGCCTAAATATCTTAAAGGTGTTTGTTTAACTGTTTAAGAATTTATATAACATTTTATGTTTGGCAAACTTGGGTTGCAGCTCTTAATGTCCATAAATTTTGTAATAAGAAAAAATAGTTACTAACCTTCCTATCAATATTTGAAAGAGCTGACAAAGCAAAGTGTGGTTTTGATTTTTACATCTATGCATTTCTAGACTAATGAAATTCTTTATGTGATTTCACTTTATCGACTTTTGTCTGCTGATTGTAGCTATCCAAATAATTCTCTTCTAAAAGTTTTATATCATTCTCATTATTATTATTAATATGTATTAATGACCAATGTATGGATATGTGGGTTCAGACATGCCTTGCACACATTTGGTAGTGAGAGGACAAACTTTCAGGGTGGTTCTTTCCTTTCATATTTGCAGTCTTCCTTTTGTGTAAATTATAGCACATGGTAGTACTAAAATGTGCTCTGCAGTAGGTCTCTTATTTCTTCTTCCAAGGGAAATCCATGCATTCCTTTTGGACTTTCCTTGTGATGTAGTTTCTCTGGAGCTGTGAATTGTAGAATGATTATTCTTTACAGCTGATATCCCCTTATGAGTGAGTTCACACTGTGTTGTATTTGCCTAGACTGGGGTGGCTGGGGATGGGAACATGATGGTTTGAGGAGTGTATGGAGGAGGAGAGTATTGAAAGAGATGACTTGACTTCAGGGTCAGGTTGAAGGGAGACTCCCAAAAATCTGCAAGGATGACCCTAGCTACGGCTCTTAGCAATAATGGGTAGGCAGCCTGAACAGGCCGTGTCCTGTAGTCAGACTGGTAACTACCTCAATTGTCATTGGTAGAGCCTTCATCTAGTAACTGATGGAAACAGATGCAAGCACTGAGCGGAGCCTTGGGAATCATATTGAGGAGAGGGAGAAAAGATTGTACAAGCCTGGGGTCTTCACAAGGGAGTACACAGAAGCCCTTGGGCTATTCACTGGAGCTCACAGACTATGGACTGAGGGCTAGGAAGCCTCTTTGGGACCAGCCTAGGCCCTCTGCATATGTGTGAAGGTTGTATGACTTGATCTATTTGTGAGATTCCGGGTAGTGGGAGGGAGGCCTGTCCCTAATGCTTTGGCTGGATTTTGAGAACTAGCTCTAATGATGGCTGCCTTGCCCAGGCTTAAAACAAAGGGAGGAACTTAGTCCTAATTCAACGGGATATGCCATGCTTTGTTGGCACCCACGGGAGGTGTGCCCCTTCCTGAATGAAGGTGGAGTAGGGATTGATTGGAGAGGGGGTAAAGGAGAGGTCAGGGGACAGAATGGGAGAGAGGGAATGAGAAGAGAGAGGCGTAGTTGTGGTCAGGTTGTAAATAAATGAGCACATTTATTTAATTAAAAGGAGGAGGAGGAGGAAGAGGAAGAAGAAGAAGAAGAAGAAGAAGAAGAGGAAGAAGAAGAAGAAGAAGAAGAA